>BJCM01063833.1:0-14099 GCA_018326385.1 Flaveria bidentis
TCGGTTCGGATCGGCTCGAATTAATATGCATATATAGTTTATACGTAACACTCTAGTAGATTTAACCTATTATATACAAATATACAATTATATTTATGCATACTTGATCAATCAAACTAATAAAGAATTCTACATTAAACATAAAAGTGAAATTCTAATACCCTAAGAGATATTTTTTCGATCATTTCTCGCTTTCACCATTATTGTTCTCTATAATATGATATCCGCCTTATCGGCTACAGACTTAGTCTCATCATCAGCCACAACGTATTGTCATCCATGAAAATATTATGTAATGAAACATTATTCGTTGCGGTATAAATCATATGACACACCAGATAGTTGAGTTGTATAAATTGTTCGCCGCTCGTTTGCGCTCGCTCGACACTCGCTCGAAAATTTAATGCACGAAAAACGCTCGTTCGATTTTCCGCTCGGTTGTAAACGAGCCGATCGACTCGGTTCGGTTTGGAACGAGCCAAACACGAGCAAAAATCCGCTCGGTTCGACTCGACTCGTGAACACCCCTATTACCTAACCGGTTTCCATTAGCCAAAGGATGTTGTTTTCCATTAACCAAAGGATGTTGTTTGGGACCCTAAACCACCCCCAAACGAATTACGTTATGCCTCCAAACCTTTCTTACAATACGATCAACCTACAGTCGATATTTGTTACGTAGTGGACACAGTAGAAGCCGTACAACTGGTTTGACTCCACGGGGAAGAGAATCAAGTCAATCAACGCTCACTCTCTGCTCTCCGTTCTTCCCTAAAACCCTAATTCTTCCTACAAATTTGAAAACCATCAGGTAATTTCACAATGCTCGTGCTCGATTTTAGTATTCGCTTTTTTAAAACCGATCTTCAGTTGACCTTCATTTCCATCCATCAATTCCTCATTTCTATTTTCACTGCTAAATCCTATACTCCTAAATTTACCTGAATTTTAGCTTGATTTGATATGTAATCCTTGCTGATGTTATATGCTAAATCTACCTTTCGCTTTTCCTGTTTTTCACCTCTTAGTTAGTATGTGTGATTGGAAGAGGATTGTTGTGGTTTGCCTGTAAGAGGTAGGATTGTTAGTTGTTACCTTCATAGGTTTTTCTGGTGGTTTTTGATCTGATTTTAGTCTTTTCTTTTCTTTTCGCTGCTTGCATTGTATGATTATTGAAGAGTTGTGGTGTTTTTGAGTTTTTCTTATTTTGATATATACTTGTTTTGAAGGTGCATTGTGTGATACATCTGAATTTTGACAGTTCAAGCTTCTGATTTCTACATTGGGCTATGTGTATTTGACTTTTGGTGTTATATATTATCAAATAAGTTCAAGAGTGATATAGTGTTAACTGTTAACAATTAAATCTGCTTGGGAAAAAAAATAGCATTTAACATTGTACATAAGTCTCGATTGATTGGGAGCCCCAAGTTTGAATCCACAAGGGAGGAAGTTTGTCGATTTGTTTGGAGGGTCAGAGGGTGAGGTTTGCATGAACCCTGTGAATTTGCGAGGCCAAAGGTGTCTGTATCACAGACTCAGAAAATGGTGTTTGGTTAAAGTTGTTCTAGTCCTTGTGAATATAGGCGGTGGCAATAGATTTTGTAAAATGAATTTACAAATTACCATAGAGGACTGCTGAACCTGGAAAAACAATCTTATATTTAGTACTTGATTGCTACGGCGTATCTAGACATTTTCTTTGATCATGAAGAGTGCTGTCTATTTTGATTATACTTAAGGTCGTCAACAATGATAAACGTTGTTGTGTTTAGTAGCTAACATTTATGCATTGAGGCTCGTCAAGCTTATATTTAACAAAGCAGTGGGCACCATAGCTGTGGCTAAGATATGTTAACGTTCATGAATCTAATTGCAACTAGGACGTTCTACTGAGTTTTCTCTTCTCACTCGTTTTAATTTTGGGAAGCTTATTATTTATTTCTTTAATATTCGTAATATCGTATGCCATCTTATTATTTCTTGTGC
Organism: Flaveria bidentis; assembly: GCA_018326385.1. Taxonomy (NCBI): domain Eukaryota; kingdom Viridiplantae; phylum Streptophyta; class Magnoliopsida; order Asterales; family Asteraceae; genus Flaveria; species Flaveria bidentis. The sequence continues at coordinate 1,990 of BJCM01063833.1, forward strand.
CTTGCCTCCCTAGTTATATAATTTCTTTAAATCATCAAGGATTTCCGTGGATGTGAAAGATGGAGACAGTAAATGGTGAGGGTGCTAATGGTTCCTCACCCTTATTACAACCAACATCCCCACCACTATCTGAAGTTATACAACTTGAAGTGGAGACAGAGCAAGCAAACATTCCTAGCCGTTCAATTATTAGTAGGCCTGGATTTGGTAGCAGTGGAAGACACATTCCATTGCTTGCTAATCACTTCAAAGTTTTTGTCAAGAATCCATCTGAGATATTCTACCAGTACAGTGTATGGTATTCAAGTTTTAATTATTGTTTAATAATATTTGTAGTCAAGCATGTATATCGTTTAAGGTCATGTTAATGCAGGTATCTATCACTTCTGAAGATAACAAAACAATTGAGAACAAAGTTTTAGGAAGGAAAATTCTTGACAAACTCTACCAAACATATCCATCTGAACTCTCTGGTAAGAAATTTGCATATGATGGAGAAAAGAGCCTGTATACTGTTGGGCCTCTCCCAAATAACAAGTATGAGTTCATGGTTGTCCTAGAAGATTCTTATGCAAACTGGTGTGTCAATCTTTTCATACCTGCTACTCTGCTAGCCCTGTAATTAAAGGTTGAATAATTTAGCTAAAGTAATTCTTCTTCTTGTAGTGGAAGCCCTGCTCATGATGGGATTTCCAGTGAATCTGGTAAAAGGTCAAAACATTATTTTCAGGAGAAGAGTTTTAAAGTAGAGATCAGCTATGCTGCTGAAATACCCTTACAATCGGTCTCTCTTTCACTTAAAGGATCAGAGTCTGAAAAACTCCAAGATGCTCTAAGGGTTCTTGATACCATATTGAGACAACAAGCAGCTCAAAGGCACTTCTTTTTTTCCTCAATGAGTGCTTGCCAGTTCCATAAATTTTCTCATTACTTAGCTTATCACGTCTGTTTTTATGCAGGGGTTGCCTTCTGGTTAGACAGTCATTCTTTCATGCTGACTCAAAGAACTTTAGTGATGTTGGAGGGGGTGTCACTGTATGCCGTGGATTTTATTCTAGTTTTCGTCCAACACATGGTGGTTTATCACTGAACATGGGTAGGTTGACGTTACAGTTCACTCACGTTTAGTTTACAGTTTACTCATGTAAATTGTTATTCACTTGATTATAATTGTTGTTGCGCGTGTTAATGCAGATGTATCATCTACAATGATTCTTACTCCTGGTCCAGTTATTGATTTTCTAAAATCCAACCAAAATGCGCGTGATTTTCGGTCTATTGATTGGGTAAAGGTAATAAAAGGTTATACTCTTCAAAAAAAATTTCTATTTATTTAGTTCTTATATGAGTTTTGTTGACAGGCCAAGAAAATGCTAAAAAACATGAGAATTAAAACAACACACAACAAAAGGGAATTCCGGATCACTGGGATGAGCGAAAAGCCGTGCAATCAGCTATTGTAAGTTTTTATTCTTTTGATTGTATGCATGTATGCTACTTTCCTCCACCCTTTATTGTGTTACAACTTATATTTTTGTTTATGTCAAGGTTTCCTTTGAGAGTAAAAAAAGACAATGGTACATATGATGACCAGGCTATAAACATTACAGTGCTTGATTATTTTACTAAGCACCTTAAGGTTGAAGTTACTTACTCTGCATACATACCATGCATTGATGTTGGTAAACCAAAGAAGCCAATCTATTTGCCTGTGGAGGTCGCATCTTAATTTTATTTATTATTATTTCCTTTACACACTCGATACGTATTTTAGATCGAATCTTCTAACGATGTTATTATCTTCCCATGGCTCCCAGCTATGTTCTCTTGTTTCACTTCAACGGTATACAAAGGCCTTATCCACATCACAGAGAGCATCTTTAGTTGAAAAATCTAGACAAAAACCTCAAGAGAAAATGCAAGCTATAACTAATGTAAAGCTATATTACCCCCTTGATTATACATATCTTGTAGAGGTGGCAAAATTGGTGATTTGGCTAGGTTGGGTACTAGGTCAAAACAAGTAACCTTTTAGTACGGGTCAAACATAGTTGGGTTGGATTAACCAGAAACATATTTCCTTTTGTAATAGTTAGTTTGTCTAATTCTTACAAAATTTATATTATCTGGATACTAAAACAAGTTTTTGAGTAAAATGATTAGAAGTTTTAATGCACTAAAAACATTGTTGTGGCTTTCGACCCATTTGACCACTTAGGGATAAAACATAACCTGAATCAACACATTCATAATTAAGATGGTTGGAATTGCTTCCTCTAATCTTGGTATATTCATATACTTTTATGTAAATTATGTAAATTGAACAGTTATTTACCCTAGCAGGCTATGAAAAACTATCATTATGATGATGACCCTTTACTAGCTTCATGTGGAATATCTATTGAGAAACAACTTGCTCAAGTTGAAGGGCGTGTTCTTGAAGCACCAAAGGTGTTATTCACTTTTATAATAATAAATTTGTGTTTGTTTTTCTGGAAATGCAATCATGATATCCTTCAAATTTGATATTTTTGCAATTGTAGTTAAAAGTTGGTAATGGAGAAGAGTTTTCTCCTACTAATGGGAGATGGAGCTTTAAAAACAAGGTGATTTCTTTCATGAAGACATGGTCCCATTTCTATAAACTTATATATATGATCAATCATAAAGAATTCAACTAATGAAGATTCTTGTTTCTTTTTTCCTTTTCATTTTTTTTCTTCCAGAAGCTTTTTGATCCCATCAAAATAGATTTTTGGGCAGTTGTCAATTTCTCTGCCAAGTGTGACGCAAGTTATCTTTCCCGGGAGCTCATAAATTGTGGAATGAGTAAAGGAATCGTAAGTGATCATACGCTAATTCTTTCTGCTTTTTATTTCAATATGTTTTGATTTTGGCTTTTATTTTTGGATTCTCAGATTATTAATCGTCCATTTTCACTAATGGAGGAAGACCCGCATAATCGAAAATATGGGCCTGTAGAACGTGTGGAGAAAATGTTTGACCAGATTTTAGCCAAGTTCACACGTGCTCCTGAGTTTCTCCTTTGCATATTACCAGATAAGAAAAATTGTGACCTATATGGTAATTTGTTCATTTGTTCTAAATCAAATGTGTTACATTTAAATACTTTCGCACCTATTTTATTTAAAGTTTTTATATGTGAAGGTCCTTGGAAGAAAATGTGCTTAAGTGATCATGGAATTCCCACACAATGCATGTGCCCCCTTAAGATCACTGATCAGTATCTCACGAATGTGCTTTTGAAAATTAACTCAAAGGTATTGAATTTAATTTTTTTATTTATAAATTAAATTACCTGTTTTGTTTATCTATAAATTTAAATCAACTTATACATATATGTATATTTTTATTTTTTTTAATCTTAAGCTTGGTGGGGTCAATTCTTTGTTATCAACCGAGCAGTCATCTCATATACCCCTCATACATGATACTCCAACAATGATAATGGGGATGGATGTATCTCATGGGTCCCCGGGACAACCTGATATCCCTTCAATTGCTGCGGTACTGCTGTTATAATGTATACCTTCATGGGCTATTTGTTTCTTTACGGAGTGAATATTTATTATTTTGTTGGACTGTGAAACTGAGCACATTTCTAGATTGTTGGATCTCGATCTTGGCCATTGATATCAAGATATAAAGCATGTGTTAGGACTCAACCATCGAAGGTGGAAATGATTCAAGGTTTGTTCGAGCCACAAGAAGATGGAACAGATAATGGCATGATGAGGTAGTTCCATGCTGAATGGTATTCTTAGAATACTTAATACTCGTTAGATCTCAAAAACCAAAATCAGAAATGTTTCAAATTCAGAGGGATCAGAAGTTCTAATATTCTAGGTTCAGTGTTTAGTTTAGGAAGTTATTTGTTTATTTAAAGGTAATTACTAGAGGTGACAAAATAGGGAGGTCGAGTAATCACAAATATGGTACGGGTGGAGAGTTGGGTCGAGTTGACTTGGGAGGTCAGGACAACTTTGTTCTATATAGTAATAATGTAACTTTTTTAACTAAACGCTTGAAGATGTTATATGCATTAAAAATATACTTTGGGATACTTTTTAGTTTCTACTTGTTTGACATAAATTTTTCATCAACTTGTTCGAGCTGTTAGAGAAAATGTAACCTAAATCGATCCATTCAATAGTAAAGCATTGACTTGCCATATTCAGTAATTACCCAATTGTTCTCAAGAACCCTATTCCAAATAATGAAGTTTAGAAGTAACTCATTTAAAGCTGTATAACAAGGGTTCTTTAACAACAAAGGTAGTATTTTTCATCGATCAAATATCCAAATCCTCTATTCATGTGTTTGTTCCAACTTAAGTGCCTTGTCTTGATTTTTGTTAATTACACAGTCTTATTTAAAACAGTGAACTACTTCTGGAATTTTATCGCACAAGCAATAAGCGCAAACCGACTCAAATTATAGTATTCAGGTATTCGTATTTTTAGTTTCTTTTTTGATGAAAATTTACATCACCTTCAAATGTTTATATGCAATTGTCTTAACCTTTCTTAGAGATGGCGTGAGTGAATCCCAGTTTAATCAAGTGCTGAATTATGAATTGGATCAAATGATCAAGGTATGTTTCTCATGTTGTCCTTATCAATATGGCTACCTTCACTGCTCAGGAAATCATATTACAATAATCTAAAACCATTGTCTAAAATGGTAACAGACTAACAGTGGTACAACAAGTTATCATCTTTCTTTAGTCATTGATAGAAATAAAAAAATGTTTTGTATTATTAATTAGAGATGTCAATTTCGACACATTTGTTTATGCGTGGGTTAACTTTGGGTTTTATTTAATCCAATTGGGTCAAACTAACAGTTTTTAGCTAAATACAGGCTTACCAATTGCTTGGTGAGAGTGATGCACCTAAGTTTACTGTGATTGTGGCTCAAAAGAGGCACCACACGAAGCTCTTCCAAGCTAATGGCCCTGAAAATGTCCCTTCTGGTCCGTTTTTCACTTATTTTTACTTTTACTTGTTTCTTTCTATTCACACGACATAAGAATTCACCCTAAGTGAGCCCACTCTTGCTCTCTTTTTTTGGTTATGCATGTTCAGGTACTGTAGTAGACACACATGTGGTGCACCCAAGAAACTATGACTTTTACATGTGTACTCAACCGGGAATGATTGTGAGTTCCTGAAACCTTTTTCTTATTCATTTAATTTCTATTATGTAATTTATAGGTCTAAATGTGTTTGCTTTCTTACTCCACTTGGTAGCTAAACGTTAGATGCATATAAGCATGTTTACTTGGTAAGGATATCATTTCTTGTGTTTCACATGTAGAGAATGGAGCGATTTAGGTTACATTTGATTCATAAAAGGTCAAATAGATAAAAAAAACTATTAGCTTGAAAGCTTGAAAAATTCTCCTAAAGTGTATTTTTAATGCATGAAACCTTTTAAATGTTTACTCAAAAAAATACATTAATTCGAATGATGTAGCTTCTATAATTATAACTCACATGCTAGTTATTTAAAAAAAGTTAAAAATTATTTGTATATAATTTTTTAATTTGCAGGGCACTTCTCGTCCCGCCCATTACCATGTCTTGCTAGATGAGATTGGTTTCTCTCCTGATGCCCTGCAGAATCTAATCCTTAGCCTATCATATGTGTGAGTACTTTGAGTACGTTTTATGTTATATTCCAGTTCATATGATTATCAAAAAGAGGTTGCTAATAGTTCACACAACTTTTTTTTTAAGATGGACCATATATTATTATATAAGTGAATACGCACCGTATCTGGCCAAAAATTTGCAGGCATGACAAAAATACCACTAAATGATTTATTTGATTACATTGTTTTTAAGAACATATTGAAATGCCAGAGTACTCTGCTCTTCGTCTTTCATAAACTTGAATGTGGGTTTGATTAAACTTTTTTCCTTCTTAAACTTAAGGTGACGGAAATAATTAATTTTTGTGTTCTTTAGCATGTTTAATTGTCTACAATTTCCCATCTCATTTAAGAATTCCTTTTCTTCTACTTTTCTTTGTAATTTTCTCTTTGAAGATGCATTTTGTAAGTTTTCTGAAAAATCATATTCTAAAATTATTTTTCTGTAAATTCAGTCACTTTTTTGGCTTGAAAAATTATTTTTCATACGAAAAAGCAAACGTATAAATCCAAGCAACTCAATAACCATATTCATTATCTAAAGATTGTATGATATGTAACATCATCCTTTTTGTACTATAAAAACTGATTTGTCACGTTATTAACCTTCCAACTGGCATCACAGATCGCAAAGGAGCAGCGCTGCAACTTCAATCGGTACTTTCTTCATCTGAAACACACCTTTTGCATGAAACCTAATAAGATTCGGCATTTTGGCGTTTATTTATGAATGGGTTGGTTTGGGCTATGTTTTATCTAACGAGCCAAACTGGCAAACAAAAATTTTCTTTTAAATAGCTTAAGTTGAAATGCGCCAAATGGTTAAAAAGTCTTCCAAAGTGTATTTCAATTCATAAAACCACTTAAATCATCTTATTTAAAAAGTCAGATTATCATGGAACTAAAAACAAGTTATTTTGCAGTGTCACCCGTTTCATATGCTCATCTAGCTGCCCAACAAATGGGCCAGTTTATAAAATTTGAAGATCTGTATGAAACTGCTTCCGGCAAGGATAGCATCACTTCCGCAGGAAGCATACCGGTTCCCAAGCTACCAAAGTTGGATGAAGATGTTGAGGATTCCATGTTTTTTTGTTAAGGTGTGACATTTAACCCCATTATTCACCATGAATACACACCTACGAAAATGTGTAGAATTCTTGATCTTAGTTGTAAATTCTTAGGGTGCGTAGTCGTATAACATCCGTCATTGTGCCACATGGACCCAAGAGCTTGTAGAGACAAATATGTGGCAAGTAGACTAGGTTCTTGATAGTTTGTGCAGCCGATTGGTCTAGGACTCTAGGAGCCAAATCACCTAACCGTTTTTCTTGTTTTGGGATGCAACAGCTTTTGAGATATGGGTGTATTTTAAGCAATAGTCATGTTGGTTCATGAAACTAGTCATAACTTGAGCCTTAATGTGGTGTGGTCCTTTAGGACTCGATTAAAGTGAACTTGTTGCTTTACTTGTTTTGGGCTTTATTATTTATTCAATGAACTACCAATTTTAAAATCTCATGTGTAATACAAAACCAGTTTTAAGTTTAGAATCATGATAATCGTATTAACATTTACATGATCTACATCTCAGATATAGTGAGAGAAAGAGATGTGGTTATGTTGTTACATAACTGTGTTGGGCATTGAAATTAAAGCAACAAATACATGTGTCCATGTTTTATATGATTAACTTGTTTATATGATATAAATGATTAAATGTATTATAATATCACAAATGAAGTAAGGGATTTTTAGTTCTTGCAAACCAACCTATACCTAACTTGTCAATTCAGTTATTGTTTGTTTGTCTGTTAGTTACACGTGCATTCCTATGTGAACTCACAAATTAAATGCCATTTAGTTGTATTCAAATGATCAATAATCCTTATTTTAAGTGGTTAATGTGAGATACTCTCAAGACTTCATTAAAATGGATGGAGGTTTTAGGTTGCGTACCCGAGTAATGGAGATGATCGGGTGGAACTGCGGCCCATTAACGATCAAATTAGCTGTTAAAAAAAGTTACATTCAAATGTTTCTAAGCTTGTTTCACGTTTAATCTCATTGTGTTCATAACTCCATAAGTTGGTGATTTCTAGAAAAATATATTTTTTATTATTGGTTTTAATATTCATTTTACACGCTAACGATGCATATTATATATGGTTAAAAAAATATGTGCCAATCAACAATCTCCAACATATCAAACGAGTGAATTTGGTATATTTTTTAGAGTGCATTACGTGATTGGTCCCTTTGCAATGGCTTTGGTCATTTCTTTTTAAAAGTTACGGTTTCGATCGTTTCCTTCAAAATCTTATGGTTTTAGTTCCTATATTTTTACCATTCAGTACATATTTGGTCCTTAAAGTTTATGGGCATTTGTTTATAGCGTAAGTCGCCCAACATGACTTCACGTTAACGTATTATCATCTTTTCAAGTCCACTTTCATTTGCCATCAGTTTTGTATGGAGAGCAAAGGAGTATATCCGACGAAAAAATGGTCAAAGGACTTTCACACCACTAAGCTCTGGTTAATACCCCTCAAGAGGCATTTTTTGTTACATAAACATTCACTCATCATCGTTTTCTAGGTAAAAAGATGAGTAATAGTTAACACTTCTTAATGCGCCTTAATCATTACCCAATTATGATATTTATAGAAGTTATGACGTGATGGTGAAAACGACCCCACTTATAACACCCCTATACCTTTTAAGGAGTCATAATACCTTTTAATGCCTCGTTACGTTTGATCTAACAAAGTCACATGGGGAAGACGTAGCAATAAGGAAGTTTAATGATCCTTTTGAACACATAATTAGATAACAAAACGTCCATTTAAAAGTTTTAAGAACTAAGAACACATATTTGACTACCATTGTGATCATCGTCATGACACAAACTCCTGCAAATAGTTAAAAGACACATAATAGGAAGTAGTAATTTTGGTGGAAGGTGTTCACTAGGCTTCTTGGTAAGGAACCATACAAAGGAACCATACAAAGGCCTCTTGAAATTTGCAAATACCTCCGACGATTAGTCGCAACTTAGTGTGTTTGTAATTGATTAGTCTTTAGTAATAACTTTCACAAAAGTCGATATTTTTTAAGTCTAGCGTAGGCTTCAAATGCAAGAGCTTTGACAAGTCCCGACACTATACGCTTAATAAATAAGGTCTTTAGGGCCATTTAAGTTTTAAACAAATGTTTTATTTGGGTGTTTTTAAAACTAAGAAAGTTAAAAAAAGATATAAGATTGTAAGAGATAGCACGTGTGAAAAAAGAACATATTTAAAAGACATTTTTGACAACACTGTCTTCATCAGCAATGGTGGATGAGAGCATTTGATTTATAGACATTTTCTTTAATTTTATTTTCTCCTCTAATCAATATGCATTAATTTATTTGTCGACTATTTCAAGTTTATAGACAAACACATACATTGGAAGAGTTTTTTCTACATAACCACCGGATATTGTTGGCCATTGTCTTATTGAGAAGACTTGTGAGAACCAATTTATCATTCATTTATTTTTTACTTTAACAAGACTATTAAAATACGACCTTGTTATATGACTATTTTGAACTAATATGCGCAAGTTTACGTATATTAATATGATATAAATATTGTCACATGTTTATGTTCACTATAAAAATTTTGATCTACACGAAACTTTTTAAGTATATTAATTGATTAATTAGAGAGAAAAGTCATTACTCATACACTTTTAATTTTATATTTAATAATAAATGAATATCAAAGTTGGTTCTATTAAGTTCCTGTGATATTTTTGGTCCTGTAAATTCCCCAACATACATATATACATATATAAATATGGCAACAATTATTATATAACACATTAACAGAAACAAGTTGCTAGAACAAAAGAAAAAAAAATTAAATCGTTTAATTCTTACAAGTGGTTTGCTTCTTACATACATATGTGATGTGTCGGTTATGTTGAACAAAAACTATCAAACTAATTTATTCACCTATATATATTAACTTTATACTATTTACATATACACATACAGGGTATATTACGTTCACATGTGAATGTTATAACTTGCAACTAAACTAATTCATTCATGTATGTGTTTTTAATGTTTATGAGAAAGTAGTGATAAATGATAATTATTGGCAATTAAGTTGAGGTTTATTATGAAATTAACCCGAGAAGAAGTGGGGGTCCAACAGCGGCCCACTCTATTGTGGCCCATGTGTACTTTAGAACCCATATAGGATGGCCCAGAAAACAAGTAGGGTCGTTGAATTGCCAATGTCGTCTACCAACAACTAACCGTCTGCACACCAACAACATTAGATTTATTGTCATTATTATACTCAGCTACGTATAAATATTAGATTTAATGCGTGTATTACACAGATTAAATAAATAAAATATTAATAATTATTAATAAAAATTAATGTAAAATAAAATCATGATTGAAGAATAAAAATATGATTAAAGTTACGTATAACCAAAAAATAATGTATTTTTCTTAAACTTTTGTTTATTAAATAAAATTATGATTTTTAAATATTTTGTTATAAGAAAAATGATTAAAAAAAGTTTATTGTATTCTGTATTTATTAAATTTTTGTTTTTAAAAATTGTGTTTTTAATAAAAAATAGGTTTTTAATTTATTAAACTATACATTTTTATTTTAAAAATGATATGAGTAATATTATTAGTATTTAATATTATTATTAATAACATATATAAATGAGAAGGTAAGTATAATAAGGCTTATTATTATTTCATGCTTATCTTAGTTTTTATAGATAGATAGATAGGCTAGAAACCCATTAATTAAACGGATTATAGTTAGTAATAAACATAAAAGTTACAATATAATATTTTAATATAAAATATAATTACAATTATATATACGTAATAAAACAGTTATACTATCTTTTAACTCTCTTATCTAGATAGTTTCATTTTTATTCATTTTAAGATTTTATTTAAATATATTTTTTTATAAAAAAATTGTATTTTTAAAAAATTCTTGTTTGAAATTATTTTGGTTGTTTTAATAAGGTTGATTTTAAAAAAATTCACTTGTATATAACTTCTTTGAAAAATAAAATGATTTAATATTTTATTTAAAAAAGTTTTAGTGTTTTATAAAATTTCATATCGTATAAAATTTTAGTCTTTTTATCATTTACATATTAAATTAAAAGATGTGATTTCAATTTCTTAATTAAATCTATTTAATAAATAGCTAGTTTGATTTTAAAAAAAAGTATTAAGCCCCCTGCGTTGCAGCGGGGGGCGTAAAATAATGTTAATAGTACCAATGGCACACTACCGCAAGTGACCATCGGCACCGAAAAAATTCGTATTAGAAATGAAATAAAAAAATGAAAAATATAATTTAAAAAAGGCGTAAAAATGTTGAACCACGTAAGCAAAACGTAACACATATTAAACAATAAGTAAGTCGATCTAGAAACAGTGTGTTCCGATAGGGTCGTTAAACAGGAAAAATATAAGGGTACGAATGTTGATTCACACACACGCGCTGTGATTGTCACTCGCAAATTTTGTTCGCAAACACAAAACAAAAAAATTATAAAATATGAAAAGTATGGTGATCAAAGATGAAAATAAAATAACATATTTGGGCTAAATTGTGAAAGTAGTAGGTTAAAATTTAAAAAGTTAAAGTTTAAGAAAAAGACAAATATAAGTACAACCCATTAAACACATAATACAACCCGTTAAGTATACCAAAATTGATAATTAGTATTATATGATAAGAGAGAAAAATATAGTAATTAATAAAATTCATTTTTAATAAGAGAAAGAAATTATAATGAGTATTAAATTTAATATAATATATTTTAAGAGAAATTGATGTGTGGATGTGTAGAATAATGATAGTGATAAAAAACGGATTATGAGAATGACAGGTGAAAAAAACATTGTTTTATTAAATTTTATAGATATAATTATATAAATATAAACAATGTACTCCATCACAGCATATATATCACACCATCGTCTATGATGTTCACTTAGATCTCATAAATTCTCTAGTCTATAATTTCACAAATTCTCTAGTCTATAATTCTCATAAATTCTCTAGTCTAGACAATTCACTATCAAACATATGCATTTGTGAGTAAGTGAATCTTTCTACTAATTTCAAGATAATTTGTCGTGTTGTTTCACGTAAAATAAATGTAAAGTTATGTACAAGTTGAGTAATTGGGGATGTAGTTTTAAGTCAAAACAGAAGGATCCACCTCCGTTTTATAACCAAATAACATGACTAGTAAGAAGATGTAAATAAACTGAAAGTTAATTTTTGATTGGAAATTCATACATCTAACTTGTTTGTTATTTTGTAAATTGATATCAGTATATATATCTATATGCTTTTATATTTATAATCATATATAACATAATATA
>BJCM01063834.1:0-25489 GCA_018326385.1 Flaveria bidentis
TTTGAATTAGAAGGTAATAGTGAAATAGTTCATGAGAGAAAACCAAATATTATGATTAAATTCAAATCAAGTTTAGAAAGCATTCATAATATAGTAAGTGATACATATATGTTCCCTTCTATACTGACTCATTTAGTAAATTCAGTGAGGTTTCTACCGGTTTTACTATCATTTCACTTATTTGAAACTTTTTTCTTTTCTAGTTAAGTTGATGTTATATATCTATCCCTTTAGCCAAAGACATGAGTTCAAGCCTCGAATGTTGGATTCATTTTCTTACGGTTCTTTTTGGCCTTTTCTTTTCTCTTTTTAATTCTTTTATTCAAAATATTGTTTATCTTTTACTTTCTAAAACTTAATTTATTTAAATCACTTTTTTATATATTAAGTTGCACGCATGTAACAAAATTCGCATACGCTGCAACATGCCTTTAACACATAAATGTTATGGTACAGCTCTGCAACAACACGCAAGTCTTTCGTTTTAATTTTTTGAAAATTATTATGTCATAATATGTAATGCATAATATTGGTTTAATATGTTTTTAATATACTTAAGCATGTCAATGTCCGTACTGCAACATAGCTAAAGATGTACACAAAAGCAACACCAGGCGCGTTCACATGAAAGTTTTTATTTTTGAAGTATATATATCTATCCGTGGTTGGGTAAATGTAAAAATAGAAATAAAAAATAATATAACATTTCAATCTTTCAAATCTCTATAAAAAATAATTGTTTGACAATCATCAAATGTGCATATATTAAAAAACAACTTGTGTTGCTACATAAAATTTTTATCTTTTAAAATTGGGCACTCAATTATGTTAAGTTTAAGTTATTATATATAGACAATTATGATCCTATCTTTTAAATTTTTATTTCTTTGCCAATCCTAAAATTTTATAATATAAATTATTTAAGCATAAATTCAATGAAATAATGACATCAATGTTATCAAGATAAGCATCAAACCAATGAGAAGTTTTAAGATGCTAGTGATGTATCGTGACGAACCTAACAGCTTATGAGCCAACAGTATTATGGCACATATCTTTATATCATTGAAAACAGTATTAGTGTTTGATTTTATGATTTTAACGAGCCAAACCGATAATGACCGAACTCCCGTTACGTTGTGCGGGAAAAAGTTTATTGTGGTTTACAAGTTGTGAAGCGGGGGGAGTAAAGTTGGTTAATATTATATTGCAACATGACTTTATTATTGATATAAGTTTCTTTAGATAAGTGTAACCGATACTTACCTCACACTAAAAGTCGTTGTTTACATATGTAGAATGATGAGACAACTTGTTTATTGTTGTCAAATTAAACTATTATTTCATTATAATCATTAAAATCCCCTTAAGTTTTATTTTTGTTTTATGTTGGAAATCCTCCCAATTTAATTTTAATAATCAAATTGAAAGTTAGGCTTGATCAACTTTATGTACCATTTTAAAGGTCTCACTGAGGAGATGTTGTGATCAAATTTAACCTATTACAACGATAATTTAAATCTTAGCCGTGACATTAACATTTGATAGTTGCTTCATATGGAGGGATTTAAAATGGTGAGTAATGATATGTTTTAATGTTTTTGTTAGACTTTTAAGAACATGACACGAGGAGATGCAGACTTTTAAGAACATGACACGAGGAGATGTTGCGACAATAATTAAGCATACAAAGTGGATACATGTTTAAATATACACCATCAAAATTATTTTTTTTACCAATCGTATACCTTCCACTATTTTCTCCAGTATAATTTTGTAAATATATGAACGGTTATAAAAACTTTAACTGCGTAAATGAATTATAAAATGATAGTGTGTGTCTCCAAAATGTATTAATGTATTTGTAAATTATAGTGATAAACAAATTATTTCTACAAACACACAAGAGAATCACATTATCACCACCACCATTGTACTCATCTTCATCAACTTTCATCTCAAATTCACACCTCTACAAACGTCAATATTTATGTTTTGCATTTGTTAAAATCATATATTAAAGATTCAATCGAACGTGGTTTTCAATCAATCAGTTACCAAAAATTCGATCTAGGCTTAAATGAAGACATGTTATCTGATGATATGCATCACATGTGTATGCTTGATTGTGGCGGTGATAACAATCGGGGCTGTGTTTGGCTTTAGCATATACAATGAAGGAATTCAAAAGATCAAGAACATTGTGCATTATTCTCGGTCTCAACACACATACCCACATGTAATCAGTGGTAGATCCTTTCGTTCTCCTCCCCCGTTCTAATTTGATATCCATTGAAACGATATAATAGGTTAAAAATGTATTAATGTATTTATTTGATTTTTTTCATTATTCTTTTCAATCTTCTTATTGAATTTTCTTGAATCAAAATTAACAATAGTTTGTCAATGTAATTCATCATGTACCCTTTCCTTTAACCTTTTGAAACATTCCAAAAAGGATGATTGATGGTTTTTATTTCAACATAGAAAGGTTAGAATGAATGTTAGGTTAGGCTACCTCGTATGGGATGTGCCATGTGCGGGCCTCATGTCTATAAATTTAGCGTAATCCGAATAGGGTTGCATATAAATCAAATTGAAACAAATTCTTTGATGGAACGTTTATAATTCTTGTTTATTTTGTTAATGAACGAACACAACTATGATATTTTTCATTCAACTAGATGAATGAATACAATTTGTGATCTTGTTTCGTTTTATATGTATGGGAGTGTTTAGTAGTTTATTCACTTGATTTGTTAAGATTTGTTTATTTATATGCGTTTAGCATGCTAACAAAATTGTTGTTAAAAAATCTTACTAACAAACTAATATAAACAACAAAAATAGATTTCTTGAAGGAAGATACTAGCATGAAAGTTTATTAGCTTTTGTCTCCGTATTCTTTCATCTAGTTTGTTTATTTACATTGGTTGCTTTGAAAAATGATCAAATGAATTTATTGATATTAATTTGGTTTTTTGTTTTCATATAAATTTTACTCATTTACTTTTTAACAAATTTAAAAAATAAAACAATTAAAAAACACTACACCTCAGTCCACCTTAACGAACCCTAGTTTTCAATAATCTATATTGTGATGATGAAGATCATTTAAGCTTCTCATTATACGAACTATGTTCTTTCTAGATTCATTGTCATTCATCAATTAAATTTCTCTTTCCAGTCCATTCATGAGCGCTCACGTATTGATAATAGAATACGTATACCAAACATTAAACCCTTGGCAACCACCTTAGTTTCTTAAGAAATTTTGTTGGCCACATCACAATCCGTTTTATTGAATCCGAAATGCCTTGATAAATTTAACCTAAAAACATATGAAATAGCTTAATTTAAAGTTAGTTACAAAATTTAAGCCTTCAATGTTTTCTGACTCGATCTTAGCCCCCTTGGTAGGGGTGGTTACAACTTACAAGAGAAAGATGACATATTGACACGTATGAGGGAGGTGAGGTATTTAAAAGATTTGGATTTTTTTTTTTAATTAAGAGTAAACTAAATCAATGGTTCATGTGAGTAAAAATAGAAATGTTATAATACCAAGGGTGAAAGTGTGCTTTTAAAAGGGTAAAATAATAATTTGCTTTCACTTTTAGCAACACTAACGGAATGCTTCATGCGAGTTAAAATAAGAAGGCAATAAAAGGTGAAAGTGAAATTTTAAAAGGGTAAAATTTCTTTCATATTTAGAAAATGTTTACGAAAACTTTTAATTTTAAACTTATTTTTTGTTGATTATTCCTTACTAATCAAAATTTAATATTGTTAGTTTTTTGATGACATTGATTGTTTGTATGGTCAAAATACTAAGCCGGAAGTTAAAATTTACCATCAAGTCCGTCAATGTAAAGCTTTTGCACACTGAAATCTGTCAATCTCCACTCTCTAATCCAAATCGCTTGACTCGTTAGAGTTAGATTTCAGGTGACAGTAGAGGCTAGACAACGAAAATGAACCTGAAGCTGTCGATGACAGAGTTGAGAAATGGTTTAAAGTTGGCAAAAATTTCATAAAAAAAAACTAATGGGTGTTAATTTTAGTTAGTAAAAGACCGTTGAATGAAAACAAACTCAAAGTTAAAATTGTCTGTAAATATATATTGAGTTGAGAATAATCTCAACAAATAAATAGAAGGTAAAATCATTAAATCTATAAGCCTTCAAAAGAAGATTGAGATGGACTAAATAATAAGTTTGAAAATATTATATCTATACTAATAAATAAGATTAAATCCTGACATTTATTACAATTAGATCATCTAATAATTAGTTTTTCCACTTCTCTATTCTCTTAATATAAATGCTATAATAGCTATCTATTAAATAATAATTTTCTATAATAAAAATTTCAAATATGTTAATTTTAGTTTTTCAAATGTGTAATACATAAATTTATTCAATTCATATAATACATAATATTTAAAACATAACTTTTTATATTATAAAATATGAAACAATAAATTTATTTAACATAAACCTAATATATTATCCTATGTTAATCAACATCGTATGTTGGTTATTAAGATTAACCCCAATTCCGTATAAACCCTGTTGCGATCAACACATACGGTGCAGAATCTTGAGGCTGCTTTGTTGGGGGTCAAACACAAGAACCTTCAAGAAGAAAACCCTCAGAAAATCATCAGAATCTTCCTTCAGAGCTTCGAATCGAATCGTTGAAGAATATGAAGATCACTGTAATGGCAGCTGATGGACAAATGATCAATTTAGAAGTGGATCGCGATGAATCCGTAAGAACCCACTTCCTTTTCTTCCTTCAAATCCCCCGGCTCAAAACCCTAGAAAAAGTTTCCCTTTTGTTGTTTGATTATGTGCCCGTAAGATTAACAGTAGCGTTACTTGTATGAACAGGTTGAAAATCTGAAAGCTCTACTTGAAATTGAGGTGAGATTTTGTGTTTTGATGACATTTGGTTTAGTGGGTAGGGTTTGATTTTTGATTTATTGATGTGTAACCATCGTTTCAAAGGGTAATTTGGGTGAAATTTATAACAGTTTTGACTTGTAGACTTGTAGTTTGTATTCTTTGTAGTTGTTTTGTGCTTTAATTTGATGTGTTTACAATAAACAGACTCAAGTGCCACTTCAGCAACAACAGCTGCTTTACCATGGGAAGGAGATGAGGAATATTGAGACACTGAGTGGTCTGGGTGTTACTGATGGGGATTTGGTGATGATGGTTCCCAATGCTGTTACTTCAAGGTGTGATTTTGATTAGACTTTAGTGTTGAATTATTTGAAAGGTTTACTTTGTGAGATATTCTGATCGCTACCAAAGGGTTGGTGTCCTGGTGGTACCAAGTTGCGTAGGAAAAGTGATCCTCTTTATGTGGTTAAGGGTTCGAGTATGATTGTAAATAAAAAGGTGTAGATTTAGGAATAGGATTAGAGAGGGTGTGAGTTAGTCGTTTTAAAGAAAGATATTATAATTGCCTCTTCGACGCTTTACAACCATTTGACCTCACATGTGCAAATCACATATGCGGATTTGTTACTATGCTCTTTGAATCTTGTGCGTTAGAATTGTGCTCTGATATGATCCCACCGCATACACCGATTTCCATGATTATATGAATTTTTTTTAGATTCTCCCTCTTTCCTTAAAGATGAACATTCATCAGAAGTTTTTGCTAATTCGTGAGGTTTTGAAATTCAGGCGTTCTAGCAATGAAGTTAGCTTGAATCCAGACGGGTCTGCTGTAAACCCAGCTGCCTTTCAGCAGCAAGTGCGGAATAATTCAAATTTTATGGCACAATTGTTTCAGGTAATGTTATAAATCAGAGCTCTTAATTGCATTTCTGCTTTTAAGATCCTGACCGTTGATTTTGAACAACAGAGTGATCCTGAGTTGGCACAAATTATTCTAGGGAATGACTTGAATAAGTTACAAGATGTCTTAAGGGTTCGTCACCGTCAAAGAACTGAATATACTCGGCAGCAGGAGGAAGAGATGGTACGTTTTTTAGCTTTGTAAAAAAATCATGTTTCTTTATTACAGTTTCTTGTGTACTTTTTTTTCTGATAAACATGTTAATGGTATACTGCTTTCCCAAAACACAGGCACTACTATATGCAGACCCTTTTGATGTAGAAGCACAAAAGAAAATTGAAGCTGCGATCCGGCAGGTGTGTGACTATTTGGTTTCTCTAACTAGTGAAAATTATGCATATGGACCTGTCATCTATTGTTAATTTGTTATCACTCAACGACACATTATTATTACTGTAACAATATGTTTTGCTCCTATATCCATTAAAATCCTTGTACTTTCTTGTCACATGGATCGTCTTTTTCTCCTTGTTTTATATTATGATGTTTAGCAGTAATTCTCTTTTTCTGTATTTGAATTTATTTTGGCTTTTTCCGGTGCCTGTTATTTTACAGAAAGGTATTGATGAGAATTGGGCTGCTGCACTTGAACACAACCCTGAAGCTTTTGCAAGAGTGGTATGTATTAGCGAATATTACCAGCATTTTATGCAACCAAAGTTTAGTTCATTGTAAATAAACATTTCTTTGTTTTACTCTTCAGGTCATGTTGTATGTTGACATGGAAGTAAATGGTGTTCCCTTGAAGGTACCTATTATAAAAAAAATCGGTGACTCCATGCTTTATTTTCTTTCATGGGCATTTTGCTTTTCAATTTCTGTGTTCTTCAACCATTTCATGAGAATTTATTATTCAGGCGTTTGTTGATAGTGGAGCACAGTCAACTATAATATCAAAAAGCTGTGCAGAGCGATTGGGGTATGAAGCTCTTTTCATTTCTGAACAAGCCACTCATTCTACGCACCCTCATCCTTTATTTAACAAGACAGACGATTTAATAATTTGAATTTAAAATTGTTATCTTGCTGAAAGAATTGCTTCAGCTGTTCAGCCTACATTTCTATAGCAGTTATAGTTTATTCTATTTCATAATAGGTTGCAATTAGTCATGGGGTGTTATCCATCTCCATGAAGCTTGTAAAAGAGGGTTATTATGTCTATTGGCATATCTCTTACATAACTATTGAAGATGATGACATATAGTTTTAATTCATTGCCTTGGGTGTTCACTTGGAGATGTTATTTTTTTGTTTTGAGTGATAATAATCTAAATTCATTTTTTTTCCGGCCATGGATCTATGAAAATTGGTTAAGTAATGTTACTGTTATCATCAGTCACCCCAAATTTCTTTTTCTTATTCTAGACTTTGGAAATCACTTGCAAGAATAAAACACTTATTGTTCCCACAATCATGTGCTTTTCAGATTGCTTAGGCTCTTAGACCAACGCTACAAAGGCATTGCTCAAGGTGTTGGTCAGTCGGAGATTCTTGGTCGGATACATGTTGCTCCTATTAAAGTAAAAATCATATCTTAAATTGTTTTTTTTTTCCTGTTGTATATATTTTCCATCAGTTTTGCTGAGACTTCCTTTAAAATAATGGTAGATCGGGAATATTTTCTACCCTTGTTCTTTCTTAGTCTTGGATTCCCCCAATATGGAATTCCTCTTTGGATTGGATATGCTACGGAAGCACCAGTGCATTATTGATTTGAAAGATAATGTCTTGAGAGTTGGTGGAGGAGAGGTTTCTGTACCATTTTTGCAAGGTTTATTATTATTTATTTCATTTTTTAATCATTAATACTGTGTGTTGTCACCATCTATTCGTTTATATTTTGATGTATTTAATTTTGTCTATTAATTTCCAGAAAAAGACATCCCGAACCGTTTCTTGGATGAGGAGAGACAGTTGAAAGAAGCTTCTAGCTCTGGACCTCTAGTAAGATATTTTTGACTATAATTATAGAGGTTGCAAACGTTGGGTTAGGCTGTTAGGTAACGAGTCAACATGGGTAACTTTTTCATTACGAACTGAAACTAGTTGGTTTGACCCACAGGAATCTTGTATCTATCTGTTTGCTAAATTCAGAAGTAATAAATG
This sequence comes from Flaveria bidentis, assembly GCA_018326385.1. Taxonomy (NCBI): domain Eukaryota; kingdom Viridiplantae; phylum Streptophyta; class Magnoliopsida; order Asterales; family Asteraceae; genus Flaveria; species Flaveria bidentis. The sequence goes on from BJCM01063834.1 coordinate 7,981, forward strand.
TTTTAAGTATAATTATAGAAACTATACTAGGAAATAATAGCTAATTTCTTGGAGTTAATCGATTCAAGTGGTTGAAAATTTTGAATAACAATTTGGGTGACTTTCAAGTGTCAACCCCGTTTGTTTTCTCGTGCCACTTTGATGCTAGGGATAAAACCCAGATCTACCATTTTATAGTCACACCTAAGTGTTGAAGTTACTGTGTATTTCTGTTTATATTTACTTGTTTGAAATGTAAATTTCAGGGTACATCTGGATCAGCATCACCATTTGGTGGTCAATCTTCTGGTTAGAATTCTTTCCTATGCTTGTAATTATTCATTGTTATTTACTTAAAAAATACCTTAGATGAGAGTAAATCAAAGCCACTGTTCAATGCTTTTGAAAAAACGGTTGAGGTTCAGCAAGTGTCAAAACTTAAATAATGAAAATAGGAGAATCATGTAAGACTCGTAATGAAGTCATCACTATACTGATATGTGGTCGGGTGGCAATTACGACCTAGTTATTTATGAGTTGATTCGGACGTGCTTATCCCTGTGGTTAAAACCACTCGCTTAGAAGGTAACAAGTCAAACATGCTGATGGGTTGAAAGTCATCTGAAATGTTTTTGATGCCTAAATCCCTCAAATCTTTTTAGGGAAAATATTACAAAATAGTAACCAAGTTTCAAAAGTGTTCAAATTTAGTCACTCATGCATATTTTTCTTAAATTGGACCACCAAACGATCAAATCGAGTCATTTCCAAATTTACTTATGACAAGAAAGTAATGATGGAAAAGACGTGAGAGTCAGAATTTTCAATATATAAAATTATATTAAAAAATAAAAAAAACTTGTTAATTTTGAAAAAAAATAAAAAAATGTGCCTAAAATTTACGTCAACGTTCCATATCAACATCAAAAGATAGAAAATAATATTTTCTAACGGAATCCAAAAGTATAACATGCTAAAAAATATGTTATGACTTTTAATTTGTATAAAATATAAAAACTGAGTGATCTAATTGGAATACTTTTAAAACTTGAGTTACCTAATTGGAACACTTATGAAACTTGGTTACCAGTGGCGGAGCTTAACCAACTTGGTAGGGGGCGGGGGTGAAATTATTTTTTTTAGGGGGGGCGAACTCGATATTTATATAAAAATTTACAATATCGGGTTAAAATTTAACACTACGGACGAAAAAATAGCCCCCCCCTTAAAAGCTTCGCCCCTGTTGGTTACTATTTTACAAGGTTACCCCATCTTTTTATCCAAAAAGCTGGGATAAATCATCGAATTACCATGCAATTTATAATAATATTTTGACCTTAATTTTCTATAAAGAAGATTAAATTAAAAAAGTGTTTCTAGTCAACCCAAATACCGTACCTGACTTGTTTTTAGCCCATTGCCAAACACGTCCAATCTGCTCAATTTTCTACCTCAAGTTATACCATGTGAATTTAATATCAAGTAAGCAACCTTAGGTTAAAACAATTCTATTGCAAATTTTCATGTCAACTCAAAATGGACGTACAACAATGGCTAACGTTTGTGCTGTTTTGCTCAACCTGCAGTACCCGTCGGTGGCAGTTCTACACAGGTAAATTTCTTTATTTAACACAGTTTTAGTCTTTATGATTGCTTTTCTAAATCATTAAAAGTAAAGAAAACAAACACAAATCCTCTTGTAATGCCAGTGGAACATGAATTATATCTTTAATGTATGTTTGCGACTTCAGGGAGCCGAATTTGAAGCCAAAATTGGAAAGCTTATTGAACTCGGGTTCAGTAGAGACGCAGTTATACAAGCTTTGAAGCTTTTTGACGGTAATGAAGAACAAGCAGCTGGATATCTTTTTGGCGGGTAAATCTTGTATCCGTAATTTCAAGTTTTCAAGCGGGTTATGAAATCACAAGTTTTAATCTGAAAATTGTACTTTGTAACATTAATTCTTTTTATTTTCCCACTTCAAATGTGTACTTGACAACATTGATTTTGCTGGTCAATGACCAGATCGACGATTCATGTTTTATAGACATCTAGTTTCTTGCATCATTGCAACTTGCCATCTAATTTCACACACCTATTACTCCACGAACGGTTACAGGTCAGTTACTGTCAAAACTCGCAAGGCCCGACCCGTAACTGGTCGTAAGAGGTCTGATTAAGGCGGGCCTGTTCATGTAACGGGTTAGGCCTGCTACCGAGCTTTTGGATGCATGTATTACTTACCATACTTGTGTTATGAAGCTGTTTATTAATGGTACTGAAAATATGATGGTCATTAAGCTACCATCTTCTAGGATCTTTAAAGACCTCTATCCATAGAAAATTTACCCGTCTCTTGACGCTGATTCTACGTAGTGTTTGACCGTTTGACCCTGAGATAGAACATTGAAAAGAAATGGTGTTCAGATTTATTAAGATTGTAACCCGAATTCAGTTTTCAAATTTATCTTTGTGTTTCTTCATGAACACAAGAATCAGTCGATCAGGGATCAGTTGATCAGGGCCAAAATTGCCGAAAAGCATGGTTGAAACGTCATGTTCTTTGGATTTCACACAAGGTCATCATATCGTCGTTAGAATGCAATCTTGAACAAGACAACGTCACAGATTTGAAGTGAAAGATGAAATAAGCCCGGGAGCTACATTTACAATGGTTTTCAAGATTGAAACCTAAATCACTAATGGATCCAAAGTCTAAAGCCCTCTGGCGGTTTCATAACGAAGAAGCAGATGGAGATGAAGATCGTGGTGGCCTGATGCGGCAGACATACTGGTTAATGGTTTGGTTTCCTCATGGTTTCACTGTCACATTTATAATTAAAAAAAAAAATACATAAAGTATATAGGTTTACATGAAAAATGAACATTTCGGATAAATATTAACATAATGAAGAATGATTTAGAACCCTTTCCAAACAGAAAGAACTTCATTAAAGACTTCACCAATCAATTCCCTATCTGCAGCTTGTATGAATGCATTGAACTCTTCTTGTATCTCATATATCTTACCAAACTTCACAAGATACTGCATGCAGCAATTCTTCAGTTTCGGTAGGCGATACATAAACGCGATTTGGAGCCTTACGAGCACGTTCTTTGTATCAATATCTTCAACAAGACTTTCATGGCACGCGTCTTTCAAATCCAAAACTTCATACTTATCGGCTGCTCTAAGAAGATCAAGCCGATGGTTAAGAAAATCATTGTTTCCTATGTTACCGTATAATGAGTTGAGAAAAGCTTCACAAGTTTCAATGGACATGTCGGGAATGTTAATGGTGGATAATTCTTTTTCCTTCAGGTCATGAGAGATCATGCTGTGAAATACGGGTGATCGTGCAGCAAGGACTGCACGATGGGCCCTAATGATCCCATCAGAAGCATTGATGATGATATCTGTGTGAATGTGTTCTGATAGCATTCGACCAAGGGAGGAGAGTACGGTTGCACTCGCTTCCTTTTGTATCGACCCTTCCGCCCAAATGGAGCAAGATTCACCACCCTAATACAAACATTATAACATTATATTAACATTATAACATTATATTAACATTATAACATTATATTAACATTATAACATTATATTAGATATAGGTAAGAAGATACGAATTTCATATTAGAGTAATGTATCATCATAATTGATTTTTTTTACAAATCTTCTTAATAGACATATAGGCTTTACTATTTTTGTTTAGAGGTGAAAAAACAAACATAGTTCGGTAACAAGTAATTTTTGTCAATGTCTCGTATACTTATTTTGGGAGATATGAATAAAAAACATTATTTAATAATAATTTTATGTTGAGTGAAATCATGTATCGGTTAAATCTATATTATATATAAAACATATGAGTATGATATTTTAATATATCATAAAATTAAGAACACTTATTTTATTCAATGTATAAGATATAACAATTTTTTAGGGTGAAATAATATTTTTAACAATATTTACAGACTAGCCCTTACAATTAGTTACGTAATAACTTTACACTTGCGGTAACTTGCATAAAAAATTACATTATCTATCAATAAACAAAAAAAACTTAATTTGTTTTAAGATTTCAGTTATATATTTTAATCTATCATGTTTAAAAAAATTTTGATACTACAAGTCTACAACTATAACATGTGGATTTTTTAAACGTTTTGATGTAAATTTTTTGTTGAACCGATCTGTATTTTTGTGAGATACAATAAATTAATGCGTAAATGTAAAAGTCGTCATACAAAACCCATTTATTTGGTGTTCTAAACTTTAGCTTAGAAAAAATATAATAGACTTTTGTAAAATTACTGCAAAAATAATAAAAGTTAAAAATACATGTCGGATGTAAAATGTCGTCCCGCCGTATTGTGCCGACACCCTTATGGTGTTTTAAAATACATTTCAATTGACTTTTAGCTCATTTAATACCATTTCAACTCTAATATATCAAGCGTACCACAAATCAACCATTTCATAAGTTATTATCACGTCTATTTTCAATCAAAGTGTCCATTATGATGACTTTTAGGCTGTATCATTACTCTTTCAAATAAGAAAACTTACGTTTGGTAATGCGGTTTTTAAGTCAAGAAACTCGACGTCAATGATAAATTTCCCCGTCAAAGGAACATCAAGTGCCCAAACAAAATCATCGCTGGTTTTCAACTGTTTATCCCTAACTTCTGCATCCATATTAAACGCAAGTTTTACGTCAAAAATATATAGAATTTGAAACAAATTGCTTTCTAGAAATTTAATTGTATCATAAAATGAAGTTGATTGACTAAAAAAGTCAAAAGGTTGACTATCTTTGACTTACCTGGATGAACCAAAACCTTACGACCTCCGGATGAAGAAATGAGGCGAATGATGAATGAAGCAATCGGAGGGTTGTCTTTGGTCGAATTTGATATCTCCGGGTACAATTTAATGAACAAAGTTCGACCCTTCTCCACAACTAAAAACCTATGTCACGTCAGAGATACAAATTACATTGTGCATTGTTATATTTAACTTGTGTCTAATATATGTATCGTGTTTGAATTTATTTGGTTCGAAATGTATAATAAAATAGGTCCTCATGCCAACCTCTTTAAAATTAAAATAAAAGATTAGATGATATATTTAACCTGACATTCAATTTACGATCCATTCAACTCATCACAATTCGCTTACAACATGTTTAACCTTTATATAGATTGGTTTCAACTTATTTACAACTTCTTGTGTTTATATTATATAATTTCATATGTGTCCGTATTAAAGTTAGATGATTTCGACACATATGAGTGATATTAAGGGTGGACTCAAGTGATTGAAGTTCTTACCCATTAACCTCAAAACAAGCCATCTTGAATTTATTTAAACTGATAAACCATTTTAAACTTTATTTTCAGACTTGTTAAATTTTTTAATACAAAATGCACCATACGTCCAAAACTGACTCAATTCCACTGATTATAACAACAATAGATGATAAATGCTAGAAAACCAATGATATAAGTTAAAGAGCACCGACAGGATGAATTTTTTTTACACCATACCATATAGAGCATTCACAGTGAAGTTTTTGGTATAAAATGTTACTGTGGATTGGTATATTTAAAAAAATCATCGTTTAATCTTTATAATTTCTTTTAATATTCTTTTAAAGTGATTGTGAGTGGATGAGAGATAAAAAAGTAATGATAAAAATATAAAATATATTATTTAAATGAAAAGAAGAGTGAAAATGTAATAATTTTTAGTATAATTATATAGATAAAGATAAAAAATCCACTGTGAATACTCTAATAAATCATGAAAAATAATTAAAAAAGAAGCTTTTTAGTCGAAGATTATTATATAATTTTCCTTTTCATAATTACAAAAAAATGAGTTTAAGTCATATTTTCTTAAAAGACTTTTAGCCGTATAAAAAACGGACAAGTTATATACTTATATTCACAGAGAGATCAACGGACCCTCTCGACCCTCCTCTGTTTCCGCACCGTGAATTTAAACAAAATCAAGATTCAAAAAACAGAATCCACCATTTGCAAATCTTGAAAATTTGTATTGTATTTCAAGAAACCAACAAACTTAACCAATTCAACAAACATCAAAACACAATTTCTAAACAATATTACCAGTTCCATTTCCCGATCTTGAAAGGATCAGACTTCCGGTAAGTAAACGACACCAAATTATCGATTCGCCATTGCGCAACACGCGAAGTCGTATCGACCCGGTACGCCGATTCGTTCATCCTCGAGGAGCCCAACGCCACCGTGATCTCATGGAAACAATCAAGAACTCCGTCGAGAAACTCCCCGTGCTTTCCCAGATTGCCTCACCGGAGTTTTCTAGCTCAATTTTCATATAAAAACACACACACAAACCCACACTCAGTGTGTGTTTAGTGTGTGATTATGATGATCAAATGATAATGATTATGGGTTTAATTGATTGGGAGAATGTTGGATTGGGGTTTACGCCATTGATGAATGATGATGAAGCTTTTGGTGGCTTTCACTGCACTTCAAACGTTGTGTTGGTTTGTTTTTGACTCGTGTCCTTTAAATACAAAATTTTGTGGTGTTGTTTTCTTTAAATGGGTCCCTTGTGGATCAAAGATTGATTGTTAAAATTATAAAATGCGTCTAATCAAATAGTTATTGAAATGACTCAAAAAATTAGTGAATTTTGGTTTGTACAATTAAAAGATCATGTAAAGATATTTATGGTTTAATGTTTATGCATGTAAAAACCTAAGTTGGTGGAAGTTTAAGTCCAAGGATAATTTCGTTTGAAATTAGAGTAACGAAATTCTTATTAAGGTTAAGAGTTCGAGTTATCTTATGATAGGGTGTTGTAAATTAGTTGTGTTAGATTAAAAGTATATTAGATGATTGTGAATTGTGAATTAACCATTTTACAAAAATGTGAAAAGTGAACCATTTGACAAAAAGTTTATTATATAATTACTTTTATAAATGTTTGTTTATGTCTGTTTATTTATATTTACTTTGCTTACGTTTGTCTATGTTCAAATTTGGCTTTATCAATATTATATAAATCAATTTGATTTTCTAATTTTAAAAACCTTTGTTTAGCTTATTTCCAAAAGCTTAATTTAAAAAACAGTTATATATACACTAATTATTTAATATTTTATGCATTATGGTTTGTATTTAAACTTTAGTGGTGTGAAAATAGTGTTACTTATTACGGTTTTACGTTCCGTCGTAATGCGTGAAGCTTAATACTAGTTAATTTATATTTGGAAATTAATTTCCAGCCCATCAAAAATAACAGTCTGACCCCATGATAAAATAAATGCTTGTCTAAAGTTGTTTATGTTCATTTGTGTTCGTGAACAATTTGTTTACAACGATAGAGAACAAACAAAAATAAAATTAACGAAGTTTATTTTCTTAACGAACGATTAATCATTCGTCTTAATGTTCGACCATTTCTTTGGTTAAAGTTAAATTAACTAACATGAAAAACACTGCTAAGGTCCTTTTAGTTTTTTTAACGACAAATGTGCGACCCTGCTTCGGAGATCAAGTGTTATCTTAATCGGGGCAATCTATTCATATTCCAGCTGGGACCGCACCCTCAACCCACTCAGAAGGAAACCCATTGCTGAGAAAAACACCTGACTCAACTTTAAGCATTTTTTTTCAGAGTGAGAATTAAACACATGATCTTCTAATATTTACATATAATGAGTATTTTACTTTAACCATTTGAGTTAAATATCATTGGTTTTGATCCCTTCACTTAGTTTACACACCTATTCACATATAAATATTGTTCTAACTAAAGTGTTAAGCGTAAAAGTTATACGTAATCGAGAATCTATTTAAGTCATTTTTACAAGTTTTTCTTCAAAACAATTTAATATCCACGAAAAAACGTTTAACTTATTTTTTATTGATAATACGTATAAAATTCAATATAAAAAATGATGTGTATAGATTATTTTAGTTAAGAGGTGATAAATTTTGAGAGATTTAATGCTATTTTAAAATTACAAGTTACTAAGCTAAAATCATAAATTATTAAAGTTCGAAACGTGAAGATAGTAAAAGGAGCATAATCTTTTGTCCTTGGAAGCAAAGTATATCTTTGGACACTGAATCACTCAAATAAAAAGAGTAATTAGATTTATATTATACTATTTAAGGGGTGTTTTAATTTTATTTTTTTTCAAGATTATTTATATTATTTTTGGATCTTGAACAGATTTTATTACTAGCTTTATGATCAAAGAAACCAAAGTACACATATAATCTTTTCTCTAACATAACAAATTTTTTTACTACAACAATATTTGGTTGATAAACTTATAGAGTTACGAGAATATTAATATCATGCTAAGCAATGAAACATGTAAATAGTAACTTATGTTAGACATGTTTATAAGAAATTGTGATTGAAACCGGTATATACAAGATATATATACCTATTTTTTGTTAATATTTCATTGTTTCTTTTCGTGTATCTTAATTTTTTTTACAAATGCTTATGTTAATCTATTTATTTTAAAAAGTTCCCACAATCTCACGGATAATTGTCGTGTATTTATTGGAGCTACAATTTATGTAAGAGTGCAAAATTAAATAGTTTATTTGTAAATAAAAAAAATATCTACATGTATTGTACTGATTGTAGATTTTTTTAAGTGAACAATAATATATCCTTTAAGAGTATGTATGATATCACCTAACACCTATAACAAATACACACAAGTTTTTAAAATATTTTAAACGGTGATATATTTATATTTATAACTACATAAGCGATTATTGTGACACAAGCCTTAACCTCATATACATAACTCTTCTATTAAATATCAAACAACACGACGAATAAAAAAAATGAACTTAAATGTGTGAATATCAACATATATTTAAGAAAAGATAAATTGGCTTTTAACAATATGAATAATATGTACAATACTCTTAACTTTCATTTTATTACTAAAAATATTAATTCTACGACATAGTATCAAATATTACAGTTGATTTATGCTCGATTGTACTCATGATGATTATAATGAACGAAGAAATATAAAATGACATAAAAACAAAACAAAATAAAGACTAAATACAAACAAACGTTAGTCTATCATGAATATAAAATAAGAATTTCAGGAGTTTATTGTCAAATTGTTAAATATAAAAGAATATCAGTCGATAAATCATAATATAAAAAATATCTAAAATAAGATTATGATTGGAAAGGCAAACATTAACTAATGACTATTATTACATGAATGGATGGATGCATGGATTATATTAATTTACGTGAACCTTTTTTTCCTTTAGATTGGGTAATAGGGATAATGACATATAATTAGAATAACAAGGGACACGTGGAGGAAAACGACAGGCTAAAATGCCACCTATTGCATTGCATTTCAAAAGGTAGGAGTGGTGGTTGTAAAGAGTCTTTGACAAGTCATGTCTCCAAAGGGAACACTTGGCACCCAATGCTTTATTCATTTGTGACGTTTATTTATTTAAAAATTATTGTAAGTTAAATAAAAAAAATAGCACACGTTAAAAAATCTGAGAAGGATAATATATGTAGAAGTTCAAAGTTGTGAAAAAATCAACACTAAACAATGTCGTCGAAGAAACGGATCGAAAGGGAGAGCATTAGAATCAGTTAAGTTTTCGACTGTAGACAAAGTTTTTTAATTGACTAAAAGAAAAGTAAAAACTGGTTCCTGGCATAAGGAGATTTGTATACGTCCTGATTTTCTCAACATTAGAAAAGGGAAAATTACGAAATTAACCATTTGACCAAACTAACTTAACAAAATAACCATTAACTTCTAGAATTACGAAATTATATATTTGACTTTGACCCTCGCCCACGGCGAGGAAAAGTCATGATCCCTCGCCCACGTGGCAAGACTTCTCCTCGCCCACGTGTAAACTAAATTTTATTAACAGGAAAAAGAAAAACAAAATAAAACAAAATAAGGTTGGCGAGGGACACAAACCCCTAGGCGAGGGATGTGACAAGCACCTCGCCAAGTCAGCGAGGGGTACGTTCCCCAAGGGCGAAGAGAGAGCCTAGTCAACGAGGGTTCCTTCTCCTAGGCGAGGGGGATGTCTTGTCAGGCGAGAGGCAAGTCTTGTCAGGCGAGGGGCAAGTCTTGTCAGGCGAGCGGCGCGTGAAACGAGGCGAGAGATTTGACCATTATCTCGCCTAGTTCCTACAATTTTTTTAATAATTTAAAAATAAAAAAAAGATATCAATACATTTTTCTAGATAAGCTAAAAACATGTCTAACACATTTACTTTTTAATAGTAGATATTTTTCAAAGAATTTTAATAAAGAAGGTTGAGAAGAATGTAAGATTTGTTAATGATAAACATGATATTATATAGGGCAAAATAAAATTAAATTAAACTTTTAAGTATTTAAAAAACAATAAATAATTAAAAATCTAGGATTTTTTAGATTTAAAAAAAATTAAATTTGGGCGGGGGGTGGGGAGGGTATTTTCGTAATTATGGGCGAGGGATTCTTATAATCCCTCGCTGACTCAGCGAGGGATTCTTATAATCCCTCGCTGACTCAGCGAGGGATCAAAGACACGTCAGCGAGGATTCCACGTGGGCGAGGGATTATGCCATATCCTTGCCGGGCACGCTTTTTGGGCGAGGGATTCCCATAATCCCTCGCCACGTCAGCGAGGGATGACACGTGGCGGACTCCGATAGGTTATTTTCTTTTTTAAACTTCAAATTTGACCGGTTATTTTGGTAATTCAATTTGACCAATTGATCATTTTGGTAATTTTCCCCTTTACAAACTTGTTATATTTGATGTCAAATTTTTTTATTTTTGCATATTCATAATTTTGAAGTTATAAATTTACAACTAAACATATATACTCATATAAGATAGTTACAATTAAAATAAGAAAGTTGATGCTTACTATTTATTATCTTCTAAAATTTGGCAAAAGATGATCAAAACAGATTCATTTAAGATTTAAATCCTAACCTCTTTTATATAAAAAAAACATGATAAACCCTAATCTTATATCTTAATTTAAGGTTCATTTAAAGAGATAGAGATCAAACAGACGAGTAAGACCCAATTTATATTGTTGGTGTTTCTGTTCTATAATTTTATTTTTGACTTAAATAATTAGAACCTTAAATATCAGAGATAAAATTATTATGATAAGTTTTAGACACTCGATTGCAATGAGCAATCTTCATCAAAGGGATGGTGATTGTTGACTTGACTACTTGAGTATTTTGACCTCTTATTAAAATTATTTTTTAACAAGATGTTCAAGAATAAATACACTACAATATTGCAAGAATTAAAACCCAACATTTTAGTTGTAAGACACAATACTTAACCACATGATGCCCCTTTAAGACTGATAAAGTAACTATACACAAATTTCACAATGTCAACTACCTATAAAATTGTTTGATCACTTTTGAATTCTGTATATGTGACTTAGACCCGAGTATGAGGCCTCACACATACCGATGTAGATATTGTTTTTATCTTCATTGAACTTTGTAGACCCACAGTGAAGTGGCATTTATGACTACGCCATCTTAGTTAAACTTTTTTGAACGGTTAATTAAATGATTGATCCTGACCCACCCAGTTATTTCCATTAAGTACGAAACTTAAGACCATCTTTAAAGGAAATCCCCTGAACCACCTTCTCTTTTTTTTGTCACAATGAGACTTAAACCCAAGATTTCCACATATTTTTATGAAATCTTAAAATTCATCACCTTAATCACTTGATTAGTTCTTTTAGTTATATAGTTGGTACTTACGGGCTGAGCCCTTTAACAGTCATGGGCTATAACTGCATACATATCATGAAATTAGAGTATGTGTTGTGTAATAATGAACATATGACATGCGATGGCAAAGAATCATAAAAATATTGTGGATCCTACAGAGTAATTAAACATCAGGACAAACAACAATGGTGAACCACATAAAGATGTCAAATCGCAATGCGGCATTGAAAATTAATGTCGGTAAAACATGAATTGTTTTGGGTTGCAAATACTAACACAAACCAAAACAGAATATGAACATGAATTAATAGGTTGACACATCAACACCTTTAACTAAACAAGTCAACCCGTCATCCTGTTTAATAAAACAAGTCGACCCGACACGTTTAAGAAAATATGTCGACCTGCCAAGGGCCAACCCATCTTATCAAACATGTCGGTCAGTCAGCCTGTTAAACCAATTTCTTCCAACCTACCATCTGATTTAGCATGTTTTTAACTCGTTTATAACCCTCCAACTTGTTTGACTTTTTTAGATTAAGGGTTAAACAGGTCGTATTCAAGACGTGATTTCAAGTGTCTGGTTTCAAGGATTCAGCCTGCTAACCCAACATGAATGCTAGCACTAATGGTCTCGACTCTCGAGTGGGCTTTAAACAACAAAATCAATGTTATCAAGTGTGCTCATTTGAAGTTGAAAAAATGGATTTTTAACAATGTTATAAAGTAGACATATCAAATCAAAATTTGTGATTCAGCTTCAGTATTTGAAGTTACCATACAAGGTTCAGTGGGCATAATGATATCCAGTTGTTTGCTCCTCATTCCCATCAAAAAGCTTCAGAGCCTGCATAACAGCAAAAGACTTAGTTTATCGTACTTATTAGCAAGGAAAAGATAGGGAAAGGGAGAAAAACCCGATACAGAAGCTCCCACATGTGTAGGGTCCGAGGGGTGTCGGGCCACTTGGGCCTGATGTATGCATCCTTACCTTATATTTCTTATATAGAATTACGAATTATCTGACAAATTTGTCCATCAAAAGTGATCATACAACTTTGAACCAAACACTAAATAATATACCACTTTTTATTACAACTGATTATCTGATTCAAATAATTCAATATCTATATCATCACTTCCAAAACGCAAATCCAAACACCCCTAACACGCTTTAACATGATCATCAAACAGTCAACACGCAAGGTAATGAAGGTATTACATATTTACATCATGCGATTCTTGACCCCAAAACACAGAATAAACATTGTTAAATAAACATTGTTATCATGTATTCAATATAACTTTCATAGCAAGAACATCAATTTGAGGGGAAAACAAGATGTATAACCTCATTCCAATAATCCATTCTATCTAATTATGACTGATTTCAGCTGGTGTCTTCGCATCGATTGATAACGCATGCAATCCACTCTGTAATTCACCTTCCAACAGAGAATAAACAAGTCTATGCCTCTTCACCATACTCTTCCCTTCAAATTCACTTGAAACCACTTTCAAATCAAAATGTGTTTCACCATTGTTGTTACCCCTCACCCCTGCATGCCCAGCATGCTTATATGATACATCTTTAACCTCCAATTCAACTGGTGCAAGCTCCCTTTTCAATATCTCTGATATCCTCTGTCCTCTACTTCCCAACAGACCAACATCCATTGAATCATCACCATCATCATCAACATCATCATTAAGGGACTTTGAATTCTCAATAGGCTTCTCAAATTTTGAATCCAATTCGACTTTTTCGTAAGAGTTTTGAATCTCACTCCCTTTTTCGGCTTCTACAAACAAAGTAAAAGCCTTTTTCTGCATCAATTTCAACATATTCAAGAACCCATTGTTCCTAGAAGGTGTCAAACTCTGTTGCAGACCCAAAAGCACAATGAAATCAGGTGAAACCCTCAAGATTTCTTGAACAGTATGACCAGAAAGACCTTGAACCAACAAAGCCGCTAAACCTTTAGTCAGCACAGAGTCAGAATCAGCCTCAAAGATCACATTTTTACAGTCATCATCGAAGTAAGCTCTTAACCACACCTGAGAAACACAACCTTTGACCTTATTTCCATCGGTTTTGAACTGGGGTTCGAGGGGTTTGAGGTTCTTGCCATAGAACAACAGCTGTTCGTACTTTGCTCTTGGGTCTTGTACGGATTGGAAGAGATTGATGATTTCTTGAAGCTTTTGGGGGAGTTCTTCGATGGGTTGCAGTGTGTTGGGGTTGGATGAAGATTGGGATGTGCAATTGGTGGGGGATGATCGTGTGGGTATTAATTGGATTGTGATCGATTTGAAGATTGAAAGGGTTTTTGGGGGTGAAAGTGGGGATGTAGAGAGAGTTAGGGTTTTGAAAATTGGTGAAGAATTGGGGAATTTGGGGAAGAACAGACGGAAGGATGAAGAGAATGACATGATGATTAACGTGAAGGGTGATGAGATATCGATCGATTTGGGGTTGATTTTGTTTGATTCGGTACAAGAGTTGCTGCTCCATTCGCCTGGAGATCTTAACCTAATATTATTATTGTCGGTGACAATTACATATTTTTAATTCCTAAACTTTTTAATTACGTATTTATCCAAGTTAAAAATCTAATTACATATTTTCTCTTTTTAAAACATATATATTATATATTTATTCGTTTTATTAAAACTAGTTATTAAATAGTTATTGTATCCGTAATTTTACTAAATTTTTTTTACGTATTTCTCTTCTTAAAAACATCAAACATCTATTTTCTCAAGTTTAAGTTTCTATATGAATAAAAACTATATAATTATAACTCTAAATACAAAAATTCATTTCAAAAAAATAATCACCGTAATCCAAGTTATATCTCTAAACATAAAACACAATTATCAAATGTTCAACAATCATAATAATAAAACATTAATACGTAAAAATCTCTTAGTAAAAACAAGATAACGTAATCACTTGATAGGTTAATTTTAATAAAATGAATACATACGTAATATATGTGTTTTAGGACGGGAGAATATGTAATTAATTGTATTCCTTAGGAAATATGTAATTTAAGATATTAGGAAGGGGAAATATGTAAAAAATCATTATTATTATTACTATAATAATTTATTAAAGGAAGCGACCATTTAAAAAAATCCTAATATAAGGACATCCACTTATATAAATCGACACCCCCTTAACAATACGCCAATGTTACTAATAGGAAAGGTCAAAATGCGCTCAAACAACCTATCCTACTAATATAGAATAATATAATAAGGGCTTATCTAGTCCTATGGTTGTAAAACTACAGCTCGAAAGCCAACATTACCTTCTATATTTTTAGTAAATGGTCTTTTCAATAAGGTTCGCGCTAAGCGCTCACAATTTTTGGCTTCCTTAAAAGGTATATTCCTCGTAGTCACTTAATATATCTAATAAGAACAAAACTCACCCTAATATAGGTAGAATGTATATTTGTTTTAAATCCTATATGAATGGCGTACCTTAAAACCAAACTTATAAGGGTTTCCAAACTTATAAGGGTTTAACAAGAAATACATGATAGATAAATAAGAACGTGATTGTTGCTCCACTTACGACACAAGAACTCTCACACAAGGAAGAACTACACAAGAATGTAGATGACGAATAAACTCCAAATAATAACAAGGATTAAATAAACGACCTAAAGTGCCGTCTAAACAACATTTATTGTTGGACCCCCAAACTAGTCTAGACTTATATTTAGGTTGAAACCTAAAAGGTTTCACAAAAATTGGTTTTACTAGCTGTGTGAATCGATTTCAAACCTGTTTGAATCATAAAGTCAAGTTATGAATGCCACAAAATATTAAAAAAATACGTAATGAGTTGCCAAATAATAAAAAAAACACATGCCATTTAAACACATCAAACTCTCTTGGGTAAGCAAACCATAACATAACCTGGTTCGAAATTGTGGCCCTCTCGCACATGCAATGAATTAAAGATGTGTGTATATATATTATTTTATCTTTTTATTAAAAGGTGTACAGAAAAATGTAATATTAAAAAGATAAATAAATGATTTAAAATGATGAATACATCTTAATTTATTGTGACATTTGTCAACATCTCTATTGCATACGCACATCTCTTGAGACCATGGCTCCCATCCATCAATATCTTTTTGGTTGGTGTTATTTTGAACATAAAAATAAAATGCTTTTCGGTGTGTATTTGTGATAGTTGTGGTTTTGGGTGTTTCGCTAAATTGACTAGCGAACTTAACATACGTTGCAGTTGGGGTTGGTAGATGTCAGGGAGGTCATGCGACATGACAACTATTCTGCTATTTAGGACTTACGGATGTCATTTTCCGCTTGTTTGACAAGCAGTTCACACCCGATCAACTAACACAACTAACATCATTAACCTCTGTCGTGTAACGTTAGCTGACAAGTGGAAGTCAACGATACTCGATGTGACCATTTTCCTTGTACTGTGCCCTTTTCAATTTCAAACTTTTTTCATTTCTTTTATTATATAGATCCACTAGTTTTAGTTAGGGATGTTCATTTGATCGGATAACGGATTATTCGAATTAGATTATTCAGATTTGAAATTTTCAGGACCTATCCGAAATCCAATCCGATCCGAATAAGGATATTTCTATTTGATCTGAATCTATCCGAATTCAATTCGGATCGGATTCGGATATATCCGAATAATTCGAATTTATCCGAATAAACCAAAAAACAATATTTTCTACTTTTTTGTTTCTATATATTTTTTGACTAATTTTTTATTCTTAGCATTTTATAAATTTAATATAATAATAAAATATATAAAAATAGAAAATGAAAAGTGGCGTGAACACAAAATTAAAAGGAAATAGGTGATTGTATTGAACCCGAAGATTAAAATTTATTATTGAAAATGATATTCGATTATTACAAAATTGTTTAGGATTAGAGGGCTAAAATATGTCAACATTCATGAGTATTGAGTTGAAAACATAAATAGATAGTTAGTAATGAGTATTAGGCTAGAAAAAAAATTGATTTCTTATTCGGATTATTCGGATATCCGAATAATACGAATAAAAAATTGCAATATCCGAAATCCAGTCGATATTCCAATCCGAAATCCGAATAGGGAATTCGGATTCGGATGAGACCCGATCCGAATATCCAAATAAGGATTCAGATCAGTTTATTCAGATTTGGATACGGATCGTATTTTGAATATTTTCGGATATCCGATTTTTTTAACACCCCTAGCTTTAGTTACCCGTGTATTACACGGGAGGTGGAGAGTTAATTATTAAAATAACACAAAACATAAATACAACTAAATGTATTACATAACAGGTTGAAAAAAATAAAATTGATTATTTATTGCTTGTTATTTATAATACTAACATTAGTAAACTAGTGTATTATATCAGTTAAAAAATAAAATATTAATTGTAATTAATGTAACATCCGCCGAATTTCAAAATTATGAAACCAAACCCGAACTCACTTTGAACTTTCATACGATGGAAATTTTAATAATTTAAAATTTTTATTATTTATTTTATTGAATCAAACGCGTTAAATGTGCAATTTAAGCACTATTGAAAATTGTTTTATTTATTTTATCATTTAAACAAAGAATAATAATTTATTTAATTCTAAATAAATATTTTTCATAAAACTATAAATCTTTATTTATCATTTTATAATAAATAACTAAATGGAAAAGACTTATTAAAACT
>BJCM01063836.1:0-13138 GCA_018326385.1 Flaveria bidentis
TAATTTTTGTATATTTTCCAATTGCTAAAATCTCAAACTTTGAATCCTAAACTTACACACTTTCATTTACCTTTTAGAGTGACTTTGGTGAATCATTTAAAATTAATCATCTATTCTTGTGGATTCTAATCGCCAAACCGTGAGTCATACTTCACCCCTGTTGTTTTAACACTATTTGGGTTGCAACATGTATCAATTATCAAATACACTCAATCATTCATTCAAACAAAATCATTCTAAAACTCAATTCATACAAACATGCTTACTTGTTATACTATTTGTGAATACATTCTAGAATACATTATCTTGCAAGCAATCTAAACCTCCCTTAACATGTATAGCGCTATAGGACTAGCACATCCGCCATATCATGATGGGTCTATGTTAAGTTATCAATCTTTACGGTCTTGCTCACTTTTGATGCTAAGATTACGCTAGTGGACATTTGGTTTGATTATGGGCTTCGCATGCTAGCAATGTACAAATTTTAGTATACTTTACTCATGTTGAATTGAGATTTTTTCACTATTATACTATGTATTCAAACTTGTATGCTCACCAACATATTCATATGTTGACCTATATTTTATACATGTTGCAGGAAGTGCTTGAAACTATCAAAAAATTCAATTAGGTGGACTTAAAAACACATAAAATCTATCATTTTGTTAGGCTTGTTTTAAACTTGTACTTCTCAATATTTTTGTATGTTTATTTGAATCATTGTAACGTTATATTGATTAATGGAAATAAAATTTAATCTTAATTTATTATCACTTTAGTTCTATGATGTCTTTGAACAATCTATCACTTCTCGCGCCTCGATGTTTCCACCATCGGTTAGGGTGTGACAATCATAACCATGCCTGACACAAAAAGTAAGAACATATGCGAACACATTAACGAAAATAAACGAACATAAACGAACATTAATGAACATTCACAAACGGACATTAACAAACATAAACGAACACATTATCGAACGTTCACGAAAATAAATGAACGAACGTGGCTTGTGTTCATGTTCGTTCCTTTAATTAAACGAATAAAAACATAGACGAACTTCCCCGGCATTCGGTTTGTTTACAACTCTGATAGGAAGTAAAATCAAGATTTTGAAACCTTTGTTAGCAAAGCGTTACTTGATACAAACAAAAGAGAGAAAAAACAAAGTTTACTCTATATTTTATTATGATAAACTTAATGACTTAGTGCAAAATGATAGAAGAATAAGAAATAAAAAATAACATTTGAGTAGCTTCATTTTATACATTTCAAGCCAACTAATCAAGACTTTGAGAACCTTCAAATGACCATGACTATTGACTTGTACTATATGCATAACTAGCAATAATACCAATCAGAATAAAACTAACCTCCCTTCATCTAGAAGTATAACCATTTATGCAAACTGTACAACTAGAATTCTGTCAACTGTTGCTCAAGCTCATAACAGAAATCATCATTTTCTGCACATGTGACATCTTCCTCTACTAAATTAGTTTCAATGTCCCTGTCCTCGCTGTTTTGTCGCTCCAACTGTTGGTTTTCCAGCAGTTTCTGTCGGTTGAGTCCTGTTTTTTTATAAAATACTTCTTTCTGCAAATTCTAGTCTTCAACTGTTTTCCCGACTACATCTCCGATTAATGTATGATCTTTTGCAATGTGATTTACATCTTTTGTATCTATCACCTTTCCAGCTTCTTTAGAATGTAAACAAAAAGAAAATTAGAATGAAAACCAATGTTTGGGATTGTTTATTTGAACAATATTTCTGTTGTGTATTGTATATTTACAAAGCAAAAAAACACTTTTGATTAGTTGGATAAAGAAGAGTGGTTATGCTTGTCTGATTATATTGCCATGTAATAAGTTGTTCTTGATAAGCAGTTTGAAGTTGCTTATTTTTAAACTGATTATTCTCATTGGATTCAAAATTACAAGTTTGCCCTTACAATAACTGGTTTGGACTTATAAACTGTAGAACAAACTGCTTTAAATGAGCTATAACCTAAACATCCCCTTAATCTCAAACACTCCATTCGAAAGTTGAGGCCAAATCTGTGATTTTTCGTATTCGAATTCCAACTAGAGCTATGTAGCAAATTGTGACATTTGTAATGAGTCTTTATCAAGATTTTATTTATTTTAATAACCCACATGATACCAGGGAAAACATCACCCCAAAAAAGGAAAAAAAAACTAAAATATAATAAAACTAAAATATAATAAAACCTCTGACTTTTGAGATCAAACATGAAGTTTTTCAAAGCCTATATCTGATATCACCATATGTTGAGAATTTCAACACATGGTAATGGAAGTTTCTTCATATATGGAAACTTTTTCAATTTCTTTAAAATGATGAGAAACCAAAAGAACCCACGAAAAGACTACTTACAAGTCAAATATGTGACCGTTTAGTTTCAAATTCTGTTGGAATTCTTGTTAATGAATGTTTTCTCTAAAACTTTCTATGCTCTTGTATCAAATGATCAATTGTGAAGGTAAACATTAGTTGATTTGACCCAAAACAGGAAACTGGTTATTAAATTAAGACGTGCAAGATTATATCAGCATGAGAAAAAAACCTTTGATGGCTAGCTCTTTGGCCATAGAATAACTACCTGACAATTTCTTTAGTGAATCAACTTCCAGTTCTTTTCCTTGTATTGCAAGGACGAACAGATTAGAACCTCATGTTAACATCAAATGAGTTTGTATATGTTTAAAGTGTTATGGATACGAATGTAGATCGACACACAAACACAATTAAACTGTGAGAGAAAATAATAACAAAGATGAACACGCGAGATTTACGTGGTTCGATCGTGACCTACGTCCACGGGTTGCAACCAGGGTAATACTTTTATTGATTTCTGTCTCACTCGTGAGAAATTGCAAAAGTGTTGGTTTCAGAAGATGAAATGTCTAATGTTTTTTCGCCCGGAGAACAAGTACAATGATACAATATAAATAGAGAAAATTAGGGTTTACAACTTAATCCCCAAGAAAACCCTAATGGGCCAAAATTAACTAAAAACAGGCCATGTTTTTAATTTAATTAATCCACCATTAAGTTGTCTTTTAACCCGAGCCCAAATCAAGACTCCACAAACCCAACAAACTCCCACTTGGATGCTTGATCATCTTCAAACTGCCTTCCGCTGTGAACACTTGTACCTCTTGTAATCTTCCTCGTCTTCCTGGTTGCAACGGCCTTCTCATCAATTAACCCGAAGGCCCGTTGAAGGTCCCCCGAGCTTCAACATATCAGTCATGGTTGTATCTGCCCCTGACCCCGTTCTTCGTCCCTACCGGCTCCCACTGAAACAAACTACCATATCCTAGAACACCCTGAGAACAAACACTCTCCATATTTAGTAAGTAATCCTCTAGAGAGATTTTATCAAATGGAATACTAGTTCTTTTAACCCACTGTTGTCTAGGAATTGTAACCAAAGCACAACCTGTGCTCCCACTGCCACAAAATCCTTTAACTGGTTTTCCTGAACTCTTCCATGCACATTCACTCTGAATCTTTTTTGTGACTCTAGGTTTCTTACTTGCAAAGCAAACCATCTTCTGTCCACGAGATTTTGTGAACTGGATTTTAGTCTTCTGAACTGGAACGTCACTTCCTTCAGATGGTAAACTGACCATATACAATGAACCCATTTTCTTTCCATGAGCAATGACAAGATTCCCTTTAACAACTTTCCACTGCTTATTCCCGAACTTAACCTCATGTCCCTGTTCATCCAACTGACCGATAGAAATCAATTGTTTCTTCAAATCAGGAATCACTCTGACATCTTTCAAAGTCCATAAACCAACCGAAGTAACTAAATCCATGTCACCCATGCTTGTAACATCAAGAACATCATTGTTCGCCAGTCTTACCCGACCAAAATCACCCTTTTTTAGATTCTGCAATGCTTCGCTGTTGTGGGTAGCATGAAACGAAGCTCCAGAATCCATGACCCATGAATCCACACTGCTCTCCATGCTACGGATTAAAGCTTCATCATTAGAGTAGTCTGCTGCAGTGTTAACTTCTTTTTGATCATTCAGACACTGATTCCTAAAGTGTCCCACCTGTTTACAGTTCTAACATGTCGTATCATTCCGAGCCCTAGACTGACTTCTTTTCCTGTTCTTGCTCCCACTACCTCTGTTATTCTTTCTTCCCTTGCCAACATTCAGTAATTCACTTGATGATTCACCTAAATTTCTTCGTCTGACATCTTCGCCCATAATGATATCTTGAATCCCTTTAAGTGAACACGTTGGTAGAACTAGTAATCACTGTAACAGTACCAGCCGAGCTATCAGGCAATGATAATAACAATAGTAGAGCATGAACCTCATCCTCGAATTTGATGCCAACTGAGCCAAGTCTTGACAAAATAGAGTTCAAATTGTTGATGTGCATTAAAACTGAACTTCCCTCTTTGTATTAACCAGCTCTCGAATCAAGAAAACTTTATTTGTTGTCGAAGGCTTCTCGTACATATTAGATAATTCATCCATGATACCTTTTGCTATAGTTTCCTTCAGAATGTTGAACGCAACATCCTTTTTCAGGGATAACCTAATAACCGCCTTGTCCTTTTTATCTAAAGTTTCCTACTCAGTTGTTTCCATTTTTTCTGGTTTATCACCTAAAACAACATCCAAGTCTTTCTGAACAAGCAAATCCTCCATTTGCATTTTCCACCAACCAAAGTCGTTTCCATTAAACTTCTCAATCTTAAGTTTTCCGCTCTCTACCATTATCTCAAACTACAATTTGTTTACCAATCAAGTCAAGACTGAAAGTAGTGTCAAACACAACTACGACCGTCTGCCTGAACTTGAGTATTGTTCTATTGAACACTACCTTTTTTCCTCGGCCTCAAAAAATAGTAAACAAACTAGTTCAACAATGCACCTACGAGTTCTCGACTTTGACTCGGTAATTTTATCAAGAATACTTGGATAAAACAACTAACCCCCAATGATCTTGGCTACACTACCATAGATCTTGACAATCACACCAAAACGAATACCATTAAGGCTTGGGTTTCCAAATATAACTAACTATCTTTTTGTGCAGGAACAACTAAAGACAAACAAAAACATATGGATCATTGATAGTGGTTGTTCCAAGCACATGACATGCAATAGGTCACTACTCCAAATCTTTGAAAAGATTGATGGAGGACCAGTTGCTTTCGGAGGAGATGCTGGTGGTTACATTACTAGAAGGGCAAAGTCACAAATGGTAAGGTCAACATTGAAAAGGTAAACTTTATCAAGGATCTTGGATATAATCTTCTGAGTGTATCTCAAAGAAACAGTTTACAAGTGACGACCATTGTGTTGCATGTCTGAAAGGGAAGCAAAACAAGGTATCTCACAAGCCAAAGAAAAGAAAATCTATCACTACTCCCCTACACTTATTAAATATGGATCTCTTTGGCCCTACCAGTGTAATGAATCTAGGAAGGACCTCTTACTATTTGGTGATCAAAGATGACTTTACAAGTTTCGCTTGGGTTTTCTTTCTTAGAACTAAGGATAAGACCCCTGAGATTATAAAGAATTTCATCTTAAAGATTGAGAATCAATGTGATCATAAGGTCAAAACCATAAGATGTGATCAAGGAACTGAATTCAAGACTCAAATCCTTGATACATTTTTTGATGAAAAGGGTATTACAAGACAATTTATTGCTCCCAAGACTCCTTAGTAAAACGACATTGCTGAGAGGAGAAACACAACACTAATTGAAGCTGCAAGAACTATGCTGTCTGACTCTAAGCTACCCATCACTTTCAGGGCAGAGGCAGTCAACACTGCCTGCTATGTGCAAAACAGAGTTTTAGTAGTTAAGACACATGGGTCAATAGATATTCTACCAAAAAGTGATCCTGATCCAATATTTGAGCTGAGAAGACCTTCAAGCTACATAACTTCAGCTCCAGTTGTAACTAACCCTATAAATGGAGTACTTATCAGCATAATAATTACAAATTCAACTGATACTTCTGAGATGCCTTCAAATTCCAGCTTATAGGTACAAAACTCAGAAGTAGGAACTTCAAATGTAGGAGATAATGGTAGTGGTGACAGTGATCAAGAATTCCTAGATGCTGATAATTATCCTATTAAAGACAAAATCAATGATGTCACACACTCATTGGATCAAGTTTCATTTGATAAGTGTGCTGATATGGTTGGGAGAAACCTCAATGCCAGACATAAATTTCTCTAATTTAGATTTGTCTAAGCAGCTTACTGTGATTTCTCAGCTAAGGATCCACAAGTCTCATCCTACATCAAACATCATTAGAGATGTTGATTTAGGGGTAAAAAAAAGAGGACAAACTCATGATGCAAATGTTTGTCTTCATTCTTGTTTCTTATTCCAGATAGAGCCTAAGAAGATTGATAAGGCTCTGAAGGATGGAAGTTAGGTTGAAGTTATTCAAGAGGAGCTGCTTCAATTCAAAAGGCAAAAGGTTTGAACCTATGTCCTGTTCCTCAAGGGAAGATTACTATAGGAACCAAATGGTTTTTTAGGAATAAGAAGGATGATAGAGGACTTGTCATAAAAAACAAGGCAAGATTGGTTGTTCAAGGGTATACACAAGAAGAAGAAATTGACTACATAGATGTCTTTGCTCTTGTTACAAGACTGGTAGCTATTAGGATATTCCTAGTCTTTGCTGCATCCAAGAATTTCAAGGTCTACCAACTTGAGGTCAAGTGTGCTTTTCTTTATGGAGTGATTGTTGAAGAGGTGTATGTCAAACAACCACCTAGGTTTAAAGATCCTAATCATCCTGATTATGTCTGCAAGCTTGATAAAACTCTTTATGGGCTGTACCAAACACTAAGAAAGTGGTAGGAGACTCTATCTCAGTATCTCTGCAAGCATGGATATAGAATGGGTACTATAGATGGAACTCTCTTCATCAAAGGACAAGGAAATGACTTAATGCTAGTTCAAGTATATGTAGGTGACATCATCTTTGGGTCAACTAATCCAAATCTCTACAAAGAATTTGAGAAGCTGATGAATGATAGATTTGAAATGAGTGTCATGGGGGAACTCAATTTCTTCTGGGAATTCAAGTGAAGCAGGTTGAAAATGGCATTTTTATAAGTTAGTCAAAGTATATTCAGGACATACTTAAAAGATTAAACATGACTGATTGTAAGGTTGCTAAGACACCCATAGCAAGAAACCACTCCCTTAGGCCTGATCTTGAGGGGGGAGTGTATGGATGAACACCTTTACCGGGCTATGATTGGGACTTTTATGTACCTCATAGCTAACAGGCCTAATATCATGTTTGCTACATGTATTTGTGCAAGATATCAAGCTAATCCTAAGATGTCTCACCTAATCACTGTCAAAAGAGTTTTAAGATATCTCAAAGGTGCCTCAACACTTGGCCTTTGGTATCCAAAGAATTCTGACTTCAATCTGTATGCATATACAGATAGTGACTGTGGTGTATTCACATTGTTGCTGCAAGCTGTTGTGCTCAAGTACTTTGGATTCATAATCAGATGCTAGACTATAGGTTCAACTTTAAGGAGACTCCTATCCACATAGACGACAACAGCGATATCTCTATTATAGAGAATCCTATGCAGCACTTATGGACAAAACACATCAATATCAGATATCATTTGACTAGAGATAACTTTGAAAAGGGATTAATCAAACTAGTCAAGGTTAACACAAATGAATAATATGCTGATCTGTTCACCAAAGACTTTGATAAACAAATATTTAAATATCTTATTTAAGCTATTGGGATGATTAACTTTTGAGTAGCTTTTCTTAAAACTTAATCATATTATTTCTAAAACCCGTGTGTCCTAAGTTGTCAATTCTATCATCTTCATAAACCCTTGTTTACTATGAAAGAACAAAAAACCATTTTAGAAGATATTCCTTGGATTTTTGAAAATTTTTGATCATTCGGAAGATATCCATTTATCTTCGGAAGAAATTTAAGTCTTCAAAACAAACAACTAGTTTAAAGAATTTACCATCAGAAGAAATTTCCACAAATATCTTGCAAAGCCTAACTTCCTCTTAAAATACTTGTGTGTTTGAAAGAACTCTTTTCTTCCGAAAGCAATTCACCCTCAGAAGTTTCTATTAAAACTTTCAAGTGTTAATCTCTTCCTAAGCAAAATTTTCTAAACTCTTTGGAATATCTTCTGAAGCCATTTTGGCTTTGGAATCTTTTCATTAAAACTTTCAAAGAAAAATTACCTTCAAAATATTTTTGACTTCCAAGAAAACTAACTTTTAGGTAAAAGAAAACACTTTTTCAGAGATGGCACCGACATTCGGATTTAAAAGTTTATCCTCTTTCAATAACCTTTTCTGAGATCCATTTCATATATATACCCAATGGTTCCCCCTCCTTTCACTCTCTTCTACCTTTGTACCTTCACTAAACCTAAATTCATCTAGAAACCGCCTTTGTTCTTCATTTTCTTCACCTCTAAGCTTTGTAAATGGCCAACCTAAACCACAGAAACAACCCTCATTTCTCCATGCAGGTTCACAGGAAACACAATCAGGTTGCTCTATTAAACTTTGAGAAAGATTCTATTTTCTCATAGGTTTGTCATTTTCTGACTCTATCCAACTATCTCACCTCCCTGGCCATTGATCCTATTCTCTATGAGGATCATTTGCTTGAATTTTGGAGGACCTGTCAAGAGGTGATTATGGATGGGGAGAAGGCACTGTCTGCTATAGTACAGGGGAGAATAATCTTTATCACTCCAGCCATCATCAACACTCACCTTCAGCTGGATGATGAGGAAGGTGAATTGTTCTTCTCCAAAGAAGATGTTAACCACTCCTTTCAGCAGATGGGAAATGAAGGAAATTTCTCTATAAAGAGCTTTAGGAAAGGTAAAGTCTCTCCCTAAGTCGAAGTACCTACTCCATGTGGTCTTCCATAGCTTGTCCAACAAGCATGGGGGTTGGGACCAGATTCACGAGGATCTCTTATTCGCATGGGATGGTTCAAGGGGTCAAGTTCAGGTACTCTTAGTTTGTTTATACAAATTTTCTTGCTAACTTGGACTCCTTAGAGTATTACATGTTTCCTAGATATGTTCAATACATCCTCAAATGTGAACTGGGACCATAGTTGAGGGAAATAGGTAATGTTCTTAAACTGGGACAGATGAAGCCTGACATCTTTAAAATCATGAAGAAGCCAACTGTTGGCTTCTCTAGGGTAGAAACAACCCTTGTCCCCAAAATGTTAGAGCTCATTGCTCAAGCTGACAACTTAGCAACACAAGCTAATGTTGAACCCACACATTCTAACTATCAACCACCTAAAAAGCCTCAAATAACCCTCACCTACCAAATAAAATCCAAACGAATCCCTTCACCAGCTATTCCGCCTGTGCATGCCCCCATATCACTACCCACATAGGAAGAAGTGGACACTGGAGCTCCCACTTCTCCTAAGGAGCAAACCACTCCCATCTCATCCAGAATCAGTGTTGAGGTTCCTCATGCTCAGTCTGATGATCTTATTAGTCCAATAGCCTTAAGCCTTCACTCTGAGTCTCAACACTCAATTGAACAACCTTCAAGGAAAAGTTACCATCCCCAGCCTTTAGACTTCAACCAACCAATTCCTAGCCTTGACTTCTATGATGATAAAGACTTTGGATTCAGTGAGTACCATGAGTTTCTCTACTCTTCCTCTACTCAAAGAGAGATAAGTGTTCCTGCCTCTCCCTTGTATAGCCCATATCATCCACCTTCCACTGAGGTGGATCTCCTTGACCCTGTTCAGGAGGTCCATATGGAAGAGGCTCTCACTTTTGCAAGTGATTACATCCTTAAGACCTTAACCATGGCAAATCAGTCTATTGACACTTCTTTTGAAGCTGTCAGTGAGCAGAGGAAAACGAACAACTAAGAACATGACGATGGTGCTGAGACTAAGGACTTTGGTCCAATTATCTCATCCCCTAATGAATCTTCTGATGAAGAAGAGGGGAATCTGAAACTAAAGGTGTAGAAACTGTAAAAAACATGCAGCTATTTAGTCTATAAGGTTAGACACTTGGAATCTCAGGTGACTACCTTACAAAATAGGGTCAAGGATCAACAACTTGAGATATCTTATCTCAAGGAGAAACTAACTGGGAGACCTTTAAGAAGAGCTCATCCAGGAACACAAGAACCTATGGATGTCATTGACCTAACTCCTAGCTCACCTATACAAGAGGGTGATGCTACAAAAAAAATAGAAGAAAGTCATAACAATTACAAAACCTAGGAATTCTTAATAGAGTATGGATATTGAGGATTCACTATCCTCACTTGAAATTGCACATACTCAGCAACTTACTCAAGTTCATATAATTGTGGACTCTCTAGACTCTCTCATTTAGAGTCTCTTTGAGGAATGTATTCCAAGGCTATGTCATCCCCACCTCAAAGAACTTCCAACTACATAATTGGGTGGAGGTATGATGCTAACAAAAGAGCCCTTATTCTTCAAAGAGTTCAAGGGCAACAAGAGGTTTTCAATTTTCAGACCGTGAACTACTATGAAAGTCTTGACCTTATAAACATACCACTTGTCAATCCAAGCCAATCTAGACAAGCCGGCAAGCTGGCTCAAAGGATTCAAGACAGGATTAATGAAGACTTTGGTCTAAGAAGGAGACAAAGGCAATCAAGTAATGTCATTGGTCAACTGGATGTTGAGGCAGACCCTGAGATTAGCTTCAAAGCGAAAACCTTGACTGAAGGCCCAGTGATAGAGCCTGAGAGCACTGTCATACCAACAACTGTTTTAGAAATCCATTCCTTTGATAAGACACCTGCTGGTGAAGGTGTATCTTAACCTCTCTCTAGCTAGAGCATGGATGCTACTCTAGGAAATAAAGGCCAAAGCTCTCTCCACTCTGAGTCACCAAGGTCTGTGGGTGACAAATAGGAAAAGGATAATGACCCCTGAGGAGATTGAGGAGGAGGAGAGAGAGGAAAAGGAAGCTAAGGGGAGATAGTTCTACTAGGTCTTTATGTTTTATGCAAGCTGCAATCAGGGCTGCTCCCAGACCTGATACTAAAAATGATAAAATGAGGGCAACTAGGATTACTTACTTACAGATCATAAACTATGATATTGATAAAATCATCTCCCTCCCCTTAAAGAAACTCAATGAACTGGCAGACATGGAAGTGTCTAGAGAGAAGAATGAAGCAAAGGATACAAGATTTCTCTTTCAGATTAAGGAAGAAAAGAGACTAAAAAGACTCTACAAACATGTCCCTACTCTCTCTTTAGTTCATGAAAGTCCTCTGCAGGAGACTGTAGCTACACAAGAATCTCAGGTAGACAAGGAAACTGATAGACAAAATATGATCAACTACCTGAGTGCCACAGGTCTCTATCAGGAAGCTGTACTTCTTCCCTTGTCATTTGAGTATTTGGAGTTTGAGTATTGCAAATAGCTTAAACATCAAGTACTCAAAGAACCAAAGCTACAAAGAGGAAGATGAGGGAAGAAGCAACTAAATCAAGAGCCATCATTCAGAAAAGGAAAAAGAAGTCTGTTGATAGGCAGAGGAT
The DNA here is from genome assembly GCA_018326385.1 of Flaveria bidentis. NCBI lineage: Eukaryota > Viridiplantae > Streptophyta > Magnoliopsida > Asterales > Asteraceae > Flaveria > Flaveria bidentis. Next base: position 11,632 of record BJCM01063836.1, read on the forward strand.
GATGAGCTTCTTGAAACTATATGGATTCTATGGAAGGCTTGGCCCTATGTCTTTATCCATTATGGATGAGAACATAAGGGTAATCAAGTAGAAGGTCAAAAGAGGAGAGCTCATTGATTTACACTCCCACCAAGTCAAGTCCCTCATGAAGTAGAGGTTAAGGTTGAACCATTTGAGACAAATCAACCTGGACCTCCTACTGAGTCTCAGCAAGCTTCATCTTCTGTTCCATATCAGGGTCAACCTCGTTCTCCTTATGAACCAGTGTAGGAGGTAGACCCAACTGAGAAAAACAAGACAGGACAACATGGTGTTGTAGGTCAGTCTTCTCAGTTAAAGAGTTTTAAGAGGAGGAAAAAGATGGATTCTAAACCCAAGTCTAAGAAGAAGAAGATGACAAGGGCATCCACCTCCAGCTCTCAAGATGAGTCAAAACATCCTGAGGAAGTGCAATAAGAGGAAGCTTTAGCAATTCATATTCAAGTAGCTCCTCTGGCATCTGGAAGACCCAACTTATCCTGGACATACACTACAAATCCAAAGAGATGGCATGTAATTAGAGATCAAGGTGTTAAATATGTCTACACATGGAAAGACATGTTTAATCAACCTTTGCATGATCATTTTGAAATGAAAAGATACTATGAGAGTCTGAGTGATCCTAATCATCTAATGAAGAAAGGTATGGTCATCATAATGATGAGGACTGTAGATATCTGAAGTCTTCAACTGTTTTGGTAGCATCAGCCTAGAGGGAATTTGTAAGGCTTTGTATAAGACGGATGCACCTAAAATATCCAAAGTCTTCCTGCATGCATGCACTGAAGTACAGAAGTATAGATGCTTCGGAAGTTTTACACCATGCACTAGAAAATATTCTAAGTGTAAAATATTTCGAAGCCAAGACCAACATCTTCCGAAGCTGTAAGGCCCCATTTCCGAAGCTGTAAGCCAAGTCCTCCCGAGTCTGTTGCGACAACAGGGTCGCTCACCTCATTAGCAATCCCAACGATTGCACGCTATACGAGTCTGTTGCAACCTTAGGGTTGCTCACCTCATAGCAATCTCAATGATTGCACACTATCCGAGTCTGTTGCAACCATAGGGTTGCTCACCTCATAGAAATCTCAATGATTGCACACTATTCGAGTCTGTTGCAACCATAGGGTTGCTCACCTCATAGCAATCTCAATGATTGCACACTATCCGAGTCTGTTGCAACAACAGGGTTGCTCACCTCATATATGTGCTTACAAGCCTTTCCTTCGTTCATTCATTGTTCAATAATGCATGCATTCTTACTTCATGTTCTTCTTTTATTATCTTTCACTTTACGTTACATAATACTTCATTTCATTCTTTAACATGACACGTAAAGTCAAAGGAAAGATAAACATACATCATAATAAGGAACATATTATACACAATCATCATCATCATACAGGGCAACATCATACATACATAACATGCATAATCATGCAACATCGTCATCATCATGCCCAACATG
>BJCM01063837.1:0-10774 GCA_018326385.1 Flaveria bidentis
GTTTTTTATTATTTATATTTTAATTAAAAGATGTAATTTTTAACTTCCTTAATAATATATATATATACTTTAAATACATAGTTTGATTTCAAAAAATCTAGATAAAAGAAAAAATTATAGTAATTAATAAAGTTATTTTTTAATAAGAGAGAGAAACTTGTATAGTATTAAAATTATGATAATACCTTTGGAGGGAAAATCAATGTATAATTATATAGAAATTAAAAAGTGGCAAAAAGATTGGTTAAAAAATATGACGAGTGGTAAAAAATATTTTGTATTAGTATTGATAAATAACATAGATGGTTTTCAAACCAGTAATGGAGTTTGAACCACATCTTATTGGTGAGGGGGGCGAAAAATAAGCTATTTTAAGGGGATGAACTTTATATTTATTAAAAAATATACTATCGGAACAAAAATTTTCATCATCGAGCCGAAAATTAACACTACTGACAGGAAAAAAAAGATAGGACGGGGGGCTTTGGGCTCATAGAAGCTTCGCCTATGTTTCAATCATCAACTATGCTAAAGTATAACATTTAACCATTAATTTTAATTTCCCATTGATGCTCCTTTATTAGTTGTATGATATTTTGGTTTGAACTAATTCAACTAATAAGATGTTCAGTTAATATGGTTGCAAACGAACCAAACGAACACGAATAAGGCTTTGTTCGTGTTCGTTCGTTAAGAAATAAATTTGTTCATGAACTGTTCACGAACATTTACCAAACGAGATTTCTTGTTCGTGTTCGTTCATTAAGAAAATGAATATGTTCATTAACTGTTCACGAACGCTTACCGAACGCATATGAACACAAACAAAAACAAACGAACACAAACAACTGTTCATGAACATGAAGAACGCAAAAAAAAACTCATAAACACAAACGAATACAAATTATTATAGATTTATTTTAGAATAAAATTTATATTTTTTATTACAACACAAAATCAATAAAATTAAATAAGTAGTTAACATAAATACCAAAAAATACTTGATATAATAGTCATAAAAATAATTCACACATTAATTAAGAATATAAATGAACACTTTAACGAACATTAACGAACACATTATCGAACGTTCACGAACGAACATTAACGAACATAAACGAACACATTATAAAACGTTCACGAACATAAATGAACAAACGTGACTTGTGTTCATGTTCGTTCGTTTAACTAAACGAACGGAATTTTCTTGTTCATGTTCGTTCATTTACTTAACGAATGAACATAAACAAACTTTCCGTCGAACGGTTCACGAACTGTTCGTTGAACGTTTATTTCGTTTGCAGCCCTATCAGTTAATGAACTGGATATATGTAAAATAAGAGTTTTTTAATGTTTGTATATTAAACTCTAACTTAACTGATGAACGAATATGAATGCTCAAGGAACGTAGCTTTATTCGTTCGTCAATAAACTGTACGTTTTTGTGTATGTATTTGTTTGTGTTTGTTTGATGACCAATAATGATACAACTAAATGTATAGAAATACATTTTTAAACCAATGATAATCTCATGTTTTAGAAGAAAATAAAAAGAACAAAATAGCATAATCATGATCAGATGAAAACATCTTGTTTGTATTAGTATATTATATAAAAGATTACAGACAATAACAAAGACATAAATGGGGAAATAAATAGTAGCAAGTGGTCTCCACCACGTATATTATCAAGAACCCATTGCAACACTCACACGTGTCGCGACAATTTCTTTCACCCACCACGCCTTTCTATACTCTCGTAGACATTCGAGATCTCATTTATTGATCCTCACGACGCCGACAATATCTCATGATACAAATCTCTCGATATTTTGGTGATTTTTTTAACGGCAAATGTACGACCCTGCTTCGAAGGATAAGTATTATTTTAATCGGGTCTACCTATCCGTTTCCCAGCTGCGACTGCACCCCAACCCCCATAGGAAGAAACTTAATGCTGAAAAAAAAACCTGACTCAACTCTAAGCATTTTTACTTAGAGTGAGATTTGAACCCATAACCTCTTATTTATTTACATGATATTTTGGTGATTTGGTAGGCTGACTTCACGATATAGATGGTGAAGACCAGATATTGGTACTTAGTCTCATGTTCGGTTGTAAAATCATGTCTTATACTTTGTTAATAGCCGACGCCCAACGAACACCCTTACTCGTATATCCGGGGCTCGCTTGAATGGATTGATTTTAAACTGAGCTGAGCTGAGCTGGTTCGATATGAAAATGAGTTAAACACGGCTTGGTTCTTAACGGGACGAGTTAAGCCGGCTCGGTTTAGCTCGTTTGTTAGCCGACTTGGTATGACTCAGATTATTTTACTTGTACTATATATTAATTTTATGTATAACATATATCATATGACATTTGTTCATTTGTGAAGAGTATAACATATATTTTTAGCTATTTATATGTCAACATATTAAAGTAGAATATTTGTTTTGGATTGCTTCATATGTTGCCTCTATATTTTTGTATATTAGAATGAATTATTCAAGCATGCTTTTGATTTATTTACTACAAACATACCACTTGATGTTATGTGGTGTTACGGTTTGGTTTGTTCGGTCTAGATGATAATGAAGTTGGATCTATTATGTTGAAGTTGAATTTGGAATCTTTAAATTATTTTATATTTTGTGAAATTTGATATAAACTGATTATAAGTTATATAGTATGTAAAATTTATTTTGCATTTGATTTTATTAAATTATGAATTAAAACCGAGTCAAAACGAGCCGATCTGAGTTAGCTCGGTTAAAAACTAAACGTAGCTCGAGCTTAGATTTCCAACTCGGTTTTGGATTAAATCCGAGCTGACTTGGTTTAAATTATATTTGAGTTCGAGTTTGTCTTGACTCGGCTCAATTCAACTCACGAACAACCCTAACATTTAACCTTAGTTACCATAGATACCATATTAACACATTAGTTCCTAACTCTGATGAAAATATCTAAACAAGAAGGCACGGATAATATAATAAAACAAATAACTAATTTTATTTATTTTATGACAATATATTTAAGGTCATGCGGTATGATATTTACCTCTTTCACTCCATGTAGATGTTACCTCACCTACCTTTATTTCAATTTACAAATCTATAACGTATAATAATTTTTTTTTAAGATACGTGTCATTATTTTAGCATATCAAATGACACGTATCATCATTTTAGCATATCAAAAAAATCATTTTCTCGCATCTCTCTCATAATAAATATAAAAATTATAAAAATAATTAATTTAACTTTCCTTTTTAACTAAAATATGTTTAAAAAATATATTTATATATGTGTTTATTTTCTCTCATATATTAAATGATATTTATTGTAAATAAGTAAACTAAACTATTAAACGATAAAATATAAATATAGTTATTTTAATAATTTATTAATATATATTAAATATAAAATAATAATTAACATTTAAAAAATAAAATATTTATAAAACTAATAATTTAAATATATTTTATATATTCCACCCATGTAATACATGAGCTCTAACCTAATATTATATACATACACATACAAATATTAAAAAATATTGGTCGTGTGTAAATAGACTTATCATTTAATCTTTACGTCCGTCGAAACCTTGAATGGGTCCCATTTCACCCTTTAACTTTTAGGGGAGTTGTTTTTTGTGTCGCTTAACGTTACCATCATGAAAAACCCATCATCGTCGGTACCATTTATGAAAAAACATATGCATTTAAAAATAAAATAAATAGATGTTAACTATTTAATATCCGTCGATGAGACAGACCAATCACATTTATGGAGATATATTATGCATATTATTTTGTTATAACTTCTAACAAAAAGCATAAATATAATTTTTGGCTACCGACAGAGTTGGAAATAAAAATCTATCCCAATCAAGAATAAATGAAGGTTACATATGATAAAGCATATGGAACAAGTTCCCAACTAACAAAACACAAAGGACACAACACATCACACGGATGGATGGAAACATCGTTGATTTGTCATTCGGTGAAAACAATCAATAATGGACTGAAAACCTAAGCGATAAAAACCGCAATGAACAGAGAATCGATAGCCTTACGGTGCAGTGGTTGAATCGGATTCAAGACCAAAATGACGTATAATAAAGGATTGAAATATTAAACACACACGTATATATCCAATCTATGATAAAAAAGTGAAAACACTACGTGTTTTAATATAAATTTCTAATTTTAATAAGATATACATATTTATTTAGATATATTTGGTATATTTGAATGATATAATAAGTAAAGAGAGAGACAGAAAAAGATATAAATAAAAGTTTAATCCGGTTCGACCAATCGGTATGTTTCAACTAGTTCACCATTGTAGAAAAACGGTCAAAATGACGTAACCAAACCGGCTCTATGACTAATTCTTGGTCCGATCGAGCGGTCCGGACCTATTCTAAAAAGTTTGTTCATATGTAGTTATTTAGTTCATCAAAAATTACCAAAAATCTGGTAATGATAAATACTTTTTTATGATTTAATAATGTCCGACTCAAGTTATGCGAGTCTAAACAACTTTAATATACTCATGTTTCTTTTTCTTTAGCTTCTATTGTGTTATAGTCTGAAAATATATGACATACTTATACAAAAAGTGTAACTTCCAACCATCGAATTGTCTTATTAGACGATAATAACAAAAAAGACATCATGTAGTTCCAAATGATTATTATAAAAAATTTGGATCAGTTTGGCAACTTATAAATAATTAAGTATTGAATCATTAAAATGTCTGAATCATTAAATGTTGAATCATTAAAATCTAGTATATCGTTTAACTATTAAAATGCAAATGTCTAACCAATCCATATAAATGATCTTAACCATTCAACATTATACCTTTTAACCATTTAACATTAGACCTCTTAACCATTCAGCAATAGTATAATGCTTAACCATTCAGATGCAAATGTTTAAACCATTCATACATTGCTCGCAAAACAATCAGTCTGAACCATTAAGTGCTGAACTATTCAGACATCTGAACTCTTAAGAGGCTGTCAAACAGCTCCTTAATCGTAATTCTAGCACTCTACTAATTTAAACACGATGTATGTTATTGATACACCTAAATAATTTTATCCTCACTATATATTTCTATACATAAATATAGATATATGAAGAGAGATAGAGATAATAGAGTGTCTCAATAATATAAATGAGTGTTTGTATAACCCAATCTTTTGAACAAACTCATGTAGGTTTAAAAAAAATAAAACATAATAAATCAACCTTATATTTAAAAATAGTATACAATCAAACTATTAAACATTGTATCATATCAATAAAGAGGCCGAGGACCATGTCGGTTAATGCATAGTTATTATGCCAAAATAAATCGTCACAAGAAGAAAATTGGATCCATCATTAGGTTGTACTAAACTACGGTTTTGTTGAAATCAATCGTTTATATTTTCGCATCTTGCAATGGCAAAAAAACTAAATTTTAAAATAATGATTCATCTAAGTTAAGCTCGAGCTTTGATGTGTTTGTGCTTGTTAGAAACATTCATCATTAACATTAAAACTCAAATAGTTAAAAAAATCCCTCAAAAGTATGTTTAACAAAACAAACTAGATTAATATCATGTTCGATAAAGAAAATACAAAGCAAACAAACAATATCATTATCTTATTCTCAATAACCGCTATGGATCAAGAAAGTATATTTTCTTCCAAACCATCCAAAAGTCTAAACTTTCAGAATGAGCTCACGACCTATTCACAAATACAAACACTGTAACATCAAGTAATATTTTAATTATCAAATAGAAAGTGAAAGAACATATATCGTTTGCATACTTACAGACCGTACTTGCTTCTCATCTCAACGAAGAAGTCGTAAATCTTCTTCGAGTCGGGAAGAGTTTTGGAGACACTTTCTCTTTGCATGCACCTTTTGGCCCATGCAATCAACTTTGGGCACTCTTTTTCAATACTAAAGTTTCCAAGGGTCTCAAATGTATAAAACCAACAGTAAAAGGTCACAAGTGCAATATCTGCATACCCAAAGGACTCTCCTATAAAATATGGGTTTTCCCCAATTTGCCCTTCCAACACCTTCAAAATCTCTATGAATTCCTTCTTTGCCTTTTCTTGCTCTTCACCCTTTAATGTCCAAGTTTTCTTTGAGGCATCATAAACCTAAACATATTCCAATTACAACTTATATTTTAAAAAAAGCAACTCATGTTGCTACAGTAATTTGTGTAGGTTTTACACTTTTGCTCTAATGTTGTTGGTTACTGATTTTGGTCCCTGTGTTATTTATGGGTTTTTATTTTGGGCCTCATGCCCACATCTCATCTTTTTCAATTGAAGTATATATACCCTTCAACTTCCTTGTCATTAAAATTGATTTATTGATTATAACTATAATATATATTAAAAAGCGACTTCACTTCTACATCGAAGTTTGCTTTTTAATACATTAGTCACATATTTTTACAAATTTATATTTAAAACCTAAATTTTAATTAGGATTAACAATAAAGTTTCATATAGATTTTTTACCACAAAAGTTTACATTTTGTGTTTTTTGAGTCAAACATTGCTATTAGTATTCGATATTATCGATATTGATATCGGTATACGCTTTTTTGGTTTCCGATTAGCCGACCCGACAATGAAGAAAATCACGATCGCGTAAGACAGGGAAAAACAACCAAACCCCCACGTCTATATTTTTACTTTTTGACCACAAAAGTTTATTTTTTGTGTTTTTGACATAAAACATTGGTATCGGTATTTGATGTTATCGTAACCAGTATTAGTATACGCTTTTATAGTTTCTGATGAGCTGACCCGAACACGAAGAAAGTCACAGTCGCGTAAGACAGTGAAAAACAACCAAACTACCGTGCGCGTAGCGCGGAAGAAAACACTAGTTTAAACAAACGATAAAGTTTAAAACGTTTAAGAACTTCAACTCATTGAAATTAATATGTGTTGGTCATGAGTTATATAATATGAATCATGGGTAAAATAAGGAATTAGCTATTATTTAACATTTGATATTATACACGTCTACTTTTATGTAAAGTGTTATCTCTCTAGTGACACTTTTATGTCTTTAAAGCTTCGGTTTTTTACGACAATAGAAGAAAGATTAGTTATACGCACCTTTTTGTCAACATAGTCAGCCCAAAACCTGGCCTGAGCTCTCAGGTAAGGATCGGTTGGCATCAATGGTGACTTATCATTCCACGTCTCGTCAATATATTGAACAATAATACAAGATTCGTTTATAGGTTTTCCTTTGTGTATAAGAACCGGGATTTTCTTGTGAACTGGGTTCATCTCAAGAAGCAAGGAGCTTTTATTGAGCAAGTCTTGTTCATTGTACTCATATTCGATACCCTTTTCGGCCAAAGCAATTCTTACCCTCATACCGAACATGCTCGGCCAAAAATCCAACAAAACGACCTCATTTCCCCCCATTTGATCGAAATGTTGTTCTTGGAGAAAGATTAGGGGTTATGCTTTATATAAACATTTGATATCTTGATTGATGCGACTTATTACATAAATTGATCCTACAAAATCGTATTGGATGTTTGAAAGCTAAGAATAGAACTAAAATTAGGTGTCATCATGTTACACTTTGACTTGGTAATTGCATTTATGGTAAAAGATCATTTTGATAGTTATGTTTTTGATATATTTAGTAAACTTATTAATTATGTTTATGGTAAAATAATCATCTAATTAGTTGAATTTATCTTATAACCTGTAAATTTGATTAGTAACTTAATCATGTTTATAATATATTAGGTATGGAAATAAATATGAAAGCCAGTATTAAATATTTATTTTAAGGAAAAATGATAAAATACCATAATCTTGCAAAGTTGTAAATATTTCAATATAAATATTTCAATAACAAATTATCGTACATAAATAATACTCGGATTTAAAGGGCTTGTAGTCTAATGGTATCAATAATTTGATAAAACGTCGTAAAGTTATGAATTCAAGTCTCATTGTAAACAAATGATTTTAAAAAATTTAATACTACTAATTACCAACTTAGGGATGTATCAATGTTGTACGATAAGCATTAAATGTTGTACCTTTTTTTATAACTTTTTATTTTTATTTTAAACTCAATAGTTTTACATCTTTTATTATTTAACCTCTATAATTTTCACTTTAACCTTTAATCCCCTATATTTTTTATCTTTTACACATTTTTTATTTTACACGTTGGTCCAAAATTTTAAGAGTTAACACACTATAACTTGTGCGTGAAATTCAACGTTGTTATTAAAAAAAATTCTCGTTTAGCGTCCACGTCTTAACGTGAGAGTCCTAGATCGACTTTGCTATTGTTTTTTAATGTTTTACGTACGTTGTTCAACATTTTTACATCTACTATCCGTTCGGTTTCATTTTTTTGTTTTTATTGTTTTTTAATACAAGTCTTTTTCAGTGTTGGTGGTAGCTAACGACTAACATTGTTATTACTTGAAACGGTTTTACGCTCCCGTCATAACGCAAGGGTTAATACTAGTTCTTTATAAATAATCAACCCACTCGTAATTGCAAGCAAGAAAAAAAAACTAGTGGATTAAGCAAATTGATTTATGGTTAAGATGAAAGCCCAATTTATGGTTAAAAGGCCGTAGTAGTTACTAATAATCTCAAACCCCATACCCTAAATCCATCACAATATAAATTAATATACGTTCGTTGCTTCCATTGTGTTATTATGTTAATCGCATATGCATATGCAACTGCTGTTTAAACGCCTATTTTCTGTTTTCAAATCACATAAGTATTTCTTTCTATTATATATCTCTCTATTTTAATGAAACTTTAGCTTCTGAATACACTTTTATTCTCTACCTTTTAAGCCATTAGCAATAGAAGTATAGTTTTTGAGTCCGTTCTTTTTGAGTATTTTGAGTATACGTATTGACAATTCTTTTTGTATGGATTTTTACAAGTTGATGATTTTAATCAATAGATACCGAGATGGTGTTTAGATGTCGGTTTTGTGAATTATTATGTGATAGTAAGTAGATGAACAAAGGGACATTGTGTATATCCCCACTCCACCTAAAAAATCGCTTATTTCCTCGAAACATAAGTTTTCAGTGCCTTCAGCATGTTTTGAGAAAATATACAATTTTCTAAGTTTATAGAGGGAGAGATATACAATTGCCCCATAAATAAAAGCTCTAATACGTTGCGTTGGAGGTAGAGATGGTTGAAGTGTTACTTTTGTTTGAAGCTATTGTAATCATCTCATGGTGTTGAGTGTTTCAAACTTATATTTAAAGAAATGGTAAATTAAGTTTAGCAAACAGTCATTTTTGTTGTTTGTGGTGTTAAACTATCTATATATATGACCCTTTGTAAGTTAATTATATTCTTATATAGGCTTTAGCAGATAACCACTTTCAAAGCACACATATAAACATCCCTAACTATAAATTTAAAGTGTAAAATAACGGCCTATTATCTCTCTCACTATCTGTAATAAATAGAGTTTCTATTTAAATGATCTGGAAAGAAACTAATTTTTGCAGCATCGAATTCAATAAGAACACATAGAGATGGAAGATAAACGCTAGTATAAAGATGAACGATCGTCTTTGGATATAATCAGCACACTTCCTCAAGCCATATTAGAAACGATCCTATGTCTTTAACCAACTGAAGATGCAGCAAGAACAAGCATCCTCTCAAGAGAATGGAGATACAAATGGACCAAAATATCAAAACTCGAGTTCTTTGTGCCTCTAGCGTCTAAAAACATGGACAAGAGGTGTAAACCTTTCTAAGATTTACACCAAGTTCTGTTATCGCACCAGGGTCTAATACACGAGCTCAGCCTTGTCATGTATCAATCAACAGTAGATCAAGATTCATATGGATTTGATCAAGTAGTACTTCATTTGTCGAAGAACCATACACTCAAGAAATTAAAACTTCGTGGACTTAATGGTTTTAGATGGTATAACTTACCAATATCTATCTTCTCGTTGCATCACTTAACAGACCTAGATCTCTCTTGTGTTAATCTTGACCATCAACCAATATTAGATGGATTTGGTAGCCTTAGAAGCTTATTATTGAATAATGTAGGGATCTCTACAAAAAACTCTTCTACATCTTTTATCTAATTGTCCATCACTTAAAAGCCTCATTCTGGTAAGTTCTTACTTGAATATGATTGAACATCTGACTACTTTTGGTTGTGCCATCAAGGTAATATGTATTTATAAGTGAAAGAAAAATAATTAAAATTTGGTTGTTAATCTTAGTTTTTGTTAATGTTTCAAGTGGCTTGTTCTAGACTTGGTTCCACAAGAGCTTCCAAGCGTATTATTCCACCTCAAATGCTTTTGTTTCAAGGAAATGTGTTTTATTGACGGCCATGGATTAGCTTTCTTCTTGTTTTGATCAAGTGTTCTCCGAACTTCGAGAAAATTAAGCTAGAGGTAAAAGTATATATAATTACTGATGGGTTTGATAGACCAAAATCAAAGTTGTTTAACCATTTTAAACATGAAAACGCAGCGGATAAAAGCCCTAATAATATGATTCATAATCTGAAAAATTAAGGTTCTCTTCTTTGTAATAACAAACCCAAGAGCAAAGGATCATTCATATGTGTTTGAACAAGCTATCAACAAGATATAACAACCAAAATAGAGCAATGAAACTACCTTTCAAGCTGCTGAAAAACGGATTGTAAACTGCCTTCAAAAGGGAGCTGCTAAAAAC
>BJCM01063838.1:0-10465 GCA_018326385.1 Flaveria bidentis
GATAACTTCGTTTGGTTACTAACACGCTAACTTGACCGAAATTGAAAAGGGTTTAACGGAGTCGAGTCTTGTTATTAACGGAATCTGCCTGAAATTTCTCGGGTGTCACATATAGAATCATGTAGGATGATATAGCAATAGAAATATACCTTCAATATGTAGTTGTCTTATATCAGTCGGGGTAAAGTAAGCCAAGAGGATAGATCCGCATTTCTTAAGTTTAAGTGCTGTTCAAGGCTGTCAAAGATGGCAAAAAGGGGCTTTTATAAAGAGTCCCCAGCTGTTTCCCTTAAGTCATTCAGGGCTGGGCCATATAGAAGAGAAGCTGCAAGGCCCAGGCATCCGGCTTGACACTCAGTGAATCCAAAAATGGTCTAATGTACATGAGAGATATTGGGCATAAGAAATGTACTCGATCTTTATATATTACTTACCCGTTTTGGATGCATTAACTATGTACGAAAAAAAAGAACTCTATACTTAACGTGTTTGAATGAAAGAAATTCATGATGGTGCATTTAAGCAACCAAAAACAAATTCATTATTTACTATTAGACAAAGCGACTAATATTAATTGTGGGACGGAAGTTACAAGGTATGTGAAGAGATAACTATAAATAAGATTTGAGACTTTCTCAAATAATTTATACATGATTTAAACCCTTCATGTATTTGTCACAGTATTACTAAAAATTCACTTTCTCTACAAGACATTGATTCTGGAGTTAATTTCTATTTGCTCCCTGAAATTTGACAAAACAAACTATATCCTTTCAAAATATAAAAAATATCAATTTATCTTTAAAAGTTTCATAAATTATTTCGATTGCAATCCAAAAGCTTCATAATTTTAGATTTTAGTTGAAACATATAATGAAACTTTTGGATTGAATTTGAAACAAATTATGAAACTTTTGGAGATAAGTTAATGATTATAATCTTTTGAATGAAAATGGTTGTTATTATCAAACCTAAGGGAACAAAATTAAAACTTAACTCTTGATTCTGAATAGTTTTTCGGAATATTACTATATCTTGAAAAACTATATTTAGAATTCTGAATTCACATCTTCTTTGAATTAATTCTTATATAATTCGTTGTTTTAATAAAAAATACCATAAATAAAAAAGTTTATTTAATTTAATTTTAGTATATCATTATTATTAGAAAACAATTTGTCTAAATGTAGATTGACTGTGATTACAATAGGACATCTAAACTAGTTACAATGCATTTAACTCTATTGTTGTACTTTGATTATAATAGTGTGTCTAAACTACTCACAATGACACGTCTAACTTTACAATGATACATCTATTTTTTTTTGGTCTAATTAATGAACGAATCATGCGATTAAGATTGTGTTGAACTACGTCTAAAACCACTTATGATTAGCTAGATGGACACAAGTTTTATTGTTATAAAATGCACATTTGGCTTGTTCAATTCTTGTATGCTAACAAGCTAAAACCTTTTTACAAAAACCGAACCACATATATTGATGGAGGAAAAGTAAATGTTAGTCTGATGGCCAAAAATGACTGAATTAATGCTACTATTAATGTAACTATATAAAAAAAGTAACTATATAAATTAGTTTCGTGTCTACTCTCAAAATATTTCTATATTAAGAATACAACATTCATTACATTATTAATATTTAAATTTATTGATATGAATTATCTATATCTATATTACTATATAATACATTTTAAGCATAAAATACAAGTGTCCTATGCAATAGTTCCATTTCTACCCCTATTTTTATAAAACATTTTTAATTAATACACTATTTAATACACATTATTAATACATTAATTAATAAAAATATGATATTATTTAAATTCAATACATTTAATATTGTATTATTAATAATACTTGAAAATGATTTTAAAATTTATTAAATAGTATTTAAATAATTAAGTATAAAACTAATTTATACTATTATATAATACATTTTTAAATGATAAAATAGTAATTTTACTCTAATTGTAAGACATCTACTATAATATTTTAAGCATAGATACAAGTGTCCTATGCAATAATTTTATTTTTACTCTTATTTAATAAACTCTTTTCATTAATACACTCATTAAGACACATTATTAATATATTATCTGTTAATATAATATTATTTAATTCAATACATTAAATGTTATATTATTTGTAATACTTGAAAATGACATTTAAATTTACTAGATACTATTTAAATAATTAAGTATACAACTAATATTTATAATAACTAATAGTTATATTTTCTAGGGGTATTTGGGTAGTCGATAACTTTAGTATTTATGACTAAATTTGTTAGTATATGACACATAATTTAATATATATGAATAAAAATATAATAATATTAATAGTAATGATTATTTTTATTAAAATGTTTAAAACAATAACATCATCAATATTGTGTTAAAAATTAATAATGTGTTTTTTTTCATGTTATTCTATCTGTAAAATCTAATAATAAAATATTATTAATCATGATACAATATTCTACATTTTATTATAGTTTTTCAAGTACTTTTAACGTATTTGTTTTACTTGATATCCATGACTTATTGAATATCATATGTTCAATAATAGTATCATAACGATATAAAAACATGGTTTTATATTTATGTATTTATATTTAATATTTAATATCATAACAAATCTTTTCATTTTGTATCAAAGCAACTCAACCTCTACTGTCTCAAATGTGAATTTTTTTTGAAAATATTCGTTAAATTTTAATCATATTAAACACTTATATTTACTTAAAAGTTGAGTCATTCAACTATTCGTGTTAATACTAATTTATAACTTCTAATAAAACAATGTTTTTTGTCACTTGTCATTCTTTTTATCAATGTTATTGATACTTGTCATTTTTCTAGACATGCACAAATCAATTTTCTCTTTAAAAAGGTATATAGTAATTTAAATACTCATATAAATTTCTCTCTCTTATTAAAAATAAATTTTATTAATGCTATGTTTCTATCTCTTATCTAATTTATTTTAAAAATCAAACTATTTTTTAAATAGATTTTATGAATGAAATTAAAAATCATATCTTTTGATCAAAATCTAAATAACAGAAAACTAAAGTTTTATACAATATGAAATTTTCTAAAACACTAAATAATTTTTAAACAAAATATTTTAAATCGTTTTGATTTATAAAAAATTATAAATAAGTAAATATTTATAACAGTCTTATTAAAGCAACCAAAATAATTACAAACTAGATTTTTATAAACATAAGATTTTTATAAAAAAAATATTTTTTTATTTTAATCTTAAAACAAATGTTTAAAAATAAAATTTTTTACATACGAGAGTTAAAAAATAGTATAATTGTTTTATTTCTTAAACTAAGGTACATATAATTTTAGTTATATTTTATATTAAAATATTATTCTTAAAATAGCTATTTATACGTAATTAACATCATATTTTATCTTCAAACATGATTTTATAATACATAATTTTTTATTAATAATTATTTAAAATTTTATTTATTCAATCCGTGTATTACACGATAACTAATCTAGTATTAACTATAAAAATACAACATTCATTACATTATTAATATTTAATTTATTGATATGAATTATCTATATTTGTACCACTATATAATACATTTTAACATAGAGTACAAGTGTCCTATGTAATAGTTCCATTTTTACCCCTATTTAATAAACTCTTTTAATTAATATACTATTTAATACATATTATTAATACATTAATTAATAATATGATATTATTTAATTCAATACATTTAATATTATATTATTTTTAGAGTAAATTACAAATATTGTCCTTTAAATATTGGAAAAATTATAATCTTGTCCTTAAACTATGATAATCACATTAAGTGTCCTTTATTTGAAAATTTATCACGTTTTATATCATTTAAACTAACTGAAGTTAACTTTTTTGTTAAGTTTATAGAAAATAACATTTTTGCCCTTACCTTTAAAAGCACAAAATATGTAAATTATATTGGTTTTATTTACTTGATCCTTCTTTCTAATTTCTCACCACTTTTATACAAACTTATTTTATCATTATATAATTAATTAATTTTTTTATTAAATATAATTTTCTTATAAAATTTTAGTTTATTATAATTTTTTATTTGTTCATTTACGTTACTTTTGATAAAAACTATAAAATTTAGTGAAATCATAATTTTTTAAATTAAAAATAAAATTTACATAAATTACTAAAAAAATATTAATTATAACATAAATTAAAGCATAAACATAAACATAACTAATAATTAAACATTGAATAAACATAATTGATTTTGGCGATATTTCTTTACGTCTATAAAATTCAACATCCACTTGAAAAACTAGATTAACTATGTTTCTTCACTTCCAATGATTCTGTTTAAATACGTTAAGAATAGAATTACAGTTTCTTTAAATAACAAGTCATTTACGCAAATAAGTAAGTTTTCTTTAAATAACAAATCGTTTACGCACATAAGTACGTTTAATATAAAGAGTTGAATAAATTGCAATTTTTAAACAAAAGACTGGCAAGTTTTCAACAAAAAAATAAACTTAAAACCACGTTTAAAAAATTGGAATCGGAATTTATATAAGTATTATGGCGATCTCTAACTATCTTTCTTTCACGGTTACTTTTTGTTTATATAATCTATTAAGAAATTTTCAATTATTCAAAGTTTAATTAAATAAATTACTTAACATGTTTATCTAAAAACAAAGTTATTCTTTATTAAATAGTTTAAATTTTGATTTTGATTTTGTTTTTTTTAATTTTGGAGATCTAGTTCAAAGTTCAACCAACTAAAATTTAGAAACTTTTCCTCTTAAATTGTTTAGATGTATAGACTAGGTAATATTAAGCTACAAATAGTGATTACTATAATTTGTAAAATACGTGTTTTAATAAATCAATTGGATTATAAATCAATAAATTAGATCTTCGATAAGTATATAGATGACGTGATGAAGTAAAAAGAAATAAATCAAAGTGATAAAATAAAAGTAAAATTTATACCAATTATTGTTCCAACTAACCGAAACATAACAAGGGTAAAATTACACATTGTTTCAACTAATTCGTTTATAAAACAAATGTGATGAAATAAAAAGAAATAAATCGAAGTATAAGTAATTAAAAAAAAGAAAACATAATATATTTAATGAAAATTACACATTGTGTCCTTTGTATGATAAGGGTAAAATTGTCATTGACAGAAAACTAACTAAAAAAGTTAACTTCAGTTAGTTGAAAGGACATAAAACGTGATAAATTTTCAAATAAAGGGCATTCAATGTAATTATCAAAGTTTAAAGATAAGATTCATAATTTTACAATACTTAAAAGGACAATATTTTTAATTTACTCATTATTTTTAATTCTTGAAAATGATTTTTAAATTTATTAAATAGTATTTAAATAATTAAGTAAACTAATTTTTTTAATAACTCATAGTTATATTTTCTAGGGATATTTTGGGTAGTCGATACATTTAGTATTTATCACTAATTTTGTTAGTAAATGTTATATTATTTAATATGTCTAAAAATATAATAATAAAAAAATAATAAAGATAATAGTAATGATTGTTTTTATTAAAAGGTTAACAAAAACAAAAACAAAAACAAAAACAAAAACAAAAACAAAAACAACAATAACAATAACAATATTATGTTAAATTTTAATATTGTATTTTTGTCATGTTTTTGTATATGTAACAATCTAATAATAACATATCATTAATCATTATACAATGTTCTATATTTTATGATAGTTTTTATTCTTTTAACGTATTTGTTTTACTTGATATACACGACTTATCAAATATCATATCTTCAATAATAGTATCATAACAATATAATAACGGATCACTAAAGCATGTGTAGATATCCACGAGAATCCGAACGTTTATATCATTGAACTCACTAAAATCATGATAATCTCAAAAACTATCATTGTGGCGTTCACATATACATTTAAAATCAAACCACGGTGAATCACGGGTGTCCGCTATACTCCTATATAAAACAAAATCTTAGGATAAAAATGTAATTTTATAAAAAAATTAAAACACTTAATACAACTTTTTAAGCATTAGGTACAAATATTCAATGCAATCATTCTTATGTTTCCCCCTATTAATTAAACCTCTTGTAATTAATATATTGATTAATATATTATTTAATATTGTAAGATTATTTTTAATATTTTAAATCAACATATAAACTTATAAATAAGTATTATCTTATTTGAATATCTATATTTATATAATAATAATCATAATAAAAATAAAATGATAATGATAATAAAAGTATTAATAATAATAATAATAATAATAATAATAAATTTTATAAATAAGTATTATTCTATTTAAATTCTTAACTATATAATTACTAAATACTTTTATAATTATGATGATAATAATAATCTATATCTATCTCATTTATTTTATCATTATTATATATAAAACATTTCTTTAAGATAAGATTGTAATTTAAAAAAAATAAGATAACATACAAATAATTGCAATTAATCTTTAATATTATAAGAAATATTTTTATTATACTATCACTTTTCTATTAATATATCTATAATTAATATCAAATATTATAACATTTTTTTCATTTTTGTATCAAAACAATTCAACCTATACTATGTCTAATATGATTTTTCTTATAAATATTTGTTAAACTTTAATCATGTTTAACACTTATGTATACTTAAAAGTTGAGTCATTCAACTATTCTTATTAATGCTAATTAGTTTTGTAACAATGTGTTAGCTCTAGCATATAATAATAATCCTAAGTCGTATAAGAGATTTAAATCATAAAACAAAACAATTGATAAATCAAGTGAAATATAACAAGTATATACTTGTAAATTATTCATTTCACCCTGGGTCAGCTTAACACATCTGGAGGCCTAAAGCGAAACAAAATTTTGAGGCTCTCACTTATATGTATTCTTAAAGACCTTTGCCTCAAACCGACGACATAAATAAATTTGTTTATAGTACGACAGAAAACAACTTAATTAACTTAAATATCATCAACTAAAAAAAGCATATTAAATGATAAACAAGTAATAGATGATTAAAGTAAAGAGAAAAATCAATTGTAAATATAAATTAAAATCAAAACTAACTACAATAGATTTAAATAAGCAAAAAAAATGATATAAGCTTAAAGCAATTGGGGATGAATCAAGATCAAACAATAATAGTTAGTAAATCAGATGATTAATTGCAAAAGAGAATTTAGAATTAATAAACTTAAAAAAACCATCAACATTGAACACTTGATGAACTTTTGGTGGACAAGTTTCGTAAGTCAACCTCGATTAACCAAGTTTTGTAAGTTGACCTCGATAAACCTTTAATAATTTTATTATCCTTCTCATTCATCTGTAAAAACGTATGTTTTTATTTTGAAATTTAGGAGCCCTTAAATGTTGGGGGCCTAATATAGTTACTTTAGTTGTTTATACTCTAGAGACACCTCTGTCGCAACAACGCGCAGATTACCTACTAGTTATCACTAAAAGAATTTCAATATATCTATTGACATGGGAGTGTGCTATGAAGCAATGATCATAAAAGTAGATTTATGTTAAAGTTGATTAGTGCTATATATTGTGTTCCACTGAATCTTTTGATTAAACTTGGGGGTTGTTTGATTACCGTTGATTCAGTAAGATCTGACTGAGTCAGAAACTGACACAATTAGAAGTTTTGACTGCGTTTGCATCTGACTGAAACTTGAATGTTTGATTCAGCATCTGACTGACTTTGTCGAATGATAAAAATAACCAAATTTTAGCAAGAACATAATTTACTGGATTTTTTTTAATTACCGGATATATTTTGTTTAGCAACCCCCAACAATCTTCTTCACAAGATCACATCAAACCCCTTTACAACCCCGAACATCTCCACCTAATAACAAACCCGAACACACATCTCCCCACCACCTCCCCAATAACAAACCCAAACACACCACACCCCCACTAAACCACCTCTCCTTCCCAATCCTAATCCCATCACCACACCCCAATTACACCACCTCAGAACCCACTGGAACCGCACCACCCTCTTGACTATGACCACGAGAGCTCAGGCCAACAACAACAAGCATGGGTCAACTGGTTAGCCACAGTTGACCGACGGATGGGGTCGTCGATGGGAGGAGGCGATGTGCAGGGGTGAAGGTGGATTGCAGGAGGCGGTGTGATGGGGTGAAGGCGTGGTCAGCTGGTCAAAATGCTGAAAATCTAGGTCTGGGTCAGACTAAAAAGACCCGGTCAGATCTGACTTCAAACACATCAAACATGCTGACTAGTCAGCTGACGGGTCAGACCCAAACAAACAACCCCATATACGGTTACGACTAGAATATTTCCAATGGTCTTACGTACGTATAGGACAAGTTTTTTTTTAAAAAAAAAAGAAAAGACAAAAGAGGGAGAGAAGATAACAATAAGAACATGGGTTTGAGTGGTCAGACTGACACGAAGGAGGTTTGAACCCTTTTCTAACCCACTTCAACATTAACCCCATCTTGGAAACACCAAGCATGGCCTCTCTCTCTTATTTGTAGAATTACAAACCATTTTTATATGTATATAACCGTTTTATAGATTCTGTAGATATATTGTGATGCTATTTCCAGAATAAATAGTATATTAAGAGTTACAAGTATTATATGAACCGTTGCATTATTTATTATATAATTTAACTAATATGCATTTCAAGGAGGAGAAGTTGCGCCTAAAAAAAAAGAAACAGAAAAATAGAGTCATTAGCTTGCAAAAGGATGTGCACATGATGTTGCAAAAACACATGGATTTCTTTATAGAGTTGTATGATCATTATAATATTTTTCCATTTATAAATTTTGTATTTTTCAAACTAGTTTTTTATTTTTATATTTGTATTTTATTTTGAAGTTAGTTTTTATTTATTTTAATTAATTTATTAAAAAATAATTTTGGAATGAAAGAGATGAAATGTAAGGTTTATGAATAATTATGGGGTAGAAAAATAATGTGATGTTAATGGAATGAAAAGATAGACGATAAACATGTCCCTCCTAAAAGGATTGTGTAAGAGTTATAGCTCAGGAAGAAAATAAGATATTTATATAATTATATCATCCAAAACTAGCATCCGTATTTTAGAAATGAAATAATGTTTTATCAACTTAATGGTTTCATAGATGTAGTTCTTATCAATAACAAGGTATTCAAGCCATGTATATATTATAATGATTTAAGATATGATATAAATAAGTTACACCAAATGATAAATTATATCTCAGTTCATGTCTCATTTAATATTTTCTAATATATTATGAAGTTCTCATATGATAAGAAAAATATATATCAAATCATACTGTATTTATATAACTGTAAATAATATTTAATTCTACTGTTGTAGTTTTCAAATCGATTGTGATTAAGTTTTAACTTTTGGATCTAAATATGCTTAATTAATAAAAACAGAATAATCTTTTTAGGGTTGATTTAAAAGATATATACAAATATATGATTTATGGTCACTAAATAAACAATTTTTGTGTGTAAATATTATATATTTCTTGATTACCAATTAAACAAAAGTTGATATGCCTAAATCAAAGATCTTTACAAATACTAAAAGGATTACAATGAAGCAATCCCCTTATTACTATTTTAAATTCATAAAAACAAACATATCACTACTTCTTTGATAATTAAAAAATAATTGAGATAGAGTTTTCACCTTTGTTGTTTTAAAACTTATAGTCTAGATGCTTAAAGTATTCACAGTGAAATCTAAAAAAAATATATGAGTATGTTTGACATATTATATGGAATGGTTTTAAATGATTGTGAGTAAATAGGATAAAAATGTTATTGTTGATTGGTATATTTGTAAAATAACTCTTTAATTTTTATAAATTTTTTAATATTTTTAAAAATAATTATGAGTAAAAGAAAAATAAAATAATAATGGAGGGCATAAAAAGTATTACGCAGAAAAGTAGATCAAGGTATGATAAAGAGTATATTGTTCAGCCTAATTAACATAACTAAATAAGTGAGTGAGCACAATGATTTTGGGGTTTTGTTATTAATTTATAAAGTCTAAAAGAATTTTCATACAAAATGTGTTTGTATGTGTTTGAAAGTGGTTATGACATTGTATAGAAAACTAAGGGCCTGTATGATTACATTGACTCAGTAAGATCTGATTGATTCAGTAAAATTTGATTGAGTCAAAAGCTGACCCAGTTAGAAGTTTTGAATGAGTCTGTATCTGACTGAAACTTAATTGTTTGATTTTGTATCTGTCTGACTCTGCTGAATAATAAAAATAACCATTGTGTACACATCCTTTACACTGAAATTTCTGTTAATTTTTTCTGCTAGTTGAGTGTGAAATGACAAATATGCTCTTAATAATAATGTAATAACA
>BJCM01063840.1:0-13346 GCA_018326385.1 Flaveria bidentis
AGGTCCATGCTTTTGGTAACTGTACATTGAGGTCTTGAGTCTGTAACTTTCTACTTCATGTACTTTATCCTTTTTGTAATAGATAAGGATGTGAGCTATTGCATGTCATAGTCACAAGTCAAAAGGCAATCTGCCTTTTGACTCTATAATTGATTTTGTTTTGTGTCTAGTCAATTGTATCTAGCTGGCTTTCAAAGTATAGCCGGCTGTAGGATGTAGTATAAATATCTCATGTTCTTGTATCTTTCTAATATGCTTTGTAACACTTGTAATAGAACATAGAGAAAGCAATACACTACATTCTTGAAAACCATACACTTGTGTTCTTTGTGTTCTGTCTCTTACTTGTGTTCTTAGTATCCTACCTTGGTTAATCTAGTTTACTGTTTGATTAAGTTTAGTTAATCTCCTCTTTGTGTTGTTATGTTGTAATTCACCCCCTTCAACGATCCTGCAAAAACCAAACCACTTAAAATTTAAACAAAACCGAACCAAAAATTACTAAGGGTTTGCTTTGGTTTGGATTTACGATTAAGTTTCTTGAACATTTTTCAGTAAAAACACTTAAATACTTCATATATTAATCAACGTTTAACTATACATATAGCACAATTTAGAATAACTATAACCAAGTAAAGTATAAAAACTCATATACTAAAATTATGCGGTCTCTAATAGGTTTCTTATATAAACCGTAAGTCAAACTGTTTAACATAATTGAAAATTCTTATAGCAAAAAGGTAATTAAAAAAACAATGATGAAACAAAATTTAAATTTTATAATATAAAAAAATATATATTTTAAGCTCTCCATCTTGTTCTCGTATGATTATAAAGTAGATAACTAATTTTTAAAACAAAAAAAATATAATAAATTAAAAACCTATAGATAAAAGTATAATTTATAAAAAAAGATTAAAATAGTTAAGTAATAATATTTCAGGTAAGTTTGTAAAATAAAAAGTGACTAAAAAAGAAAAAGTAAATATAATAAAAAAAAATGAAAAAAGTAAAAGATTATTGAAAATTACAGATTTTATCGTTTAAGGGATAACAGCAAAATGATACATTCACACAAAATTAAAAGAAAAGTTAACTTCAGTTAGTAGAAAGAACATAAAACGTGGTAAATTTTTAAATAAAGAACACTCAGTGTAATTAGCAAAGTTTAGGGATAATATCCATAATTTTAAACATACTTAAAGGATAAAATTTGTAAAGAATCTCTTTTCTAATTTATTAAAAACCTAATTATAATGTAAAAATAAATAAATAATATTATTAGTAATTAATTTAGTTATTTAGTAAGATAGAGAAACGAAAAAAGTTTGATTAGAATAAATGTGATACTGAAACGTTGCATTCTCATTTATCTTTTTATTAAAGTATGAAGATTGTTTAATCTTTTGTTACAATTATGTTAATTAAAAAGCTACAATTACTGTTGCAATTTTAGGCTCATATTTTATATTTGTGATATATAATTCATTTTAGTCATATATTGTTTTTTAATAAATTTTAAAATGTGAATTTTATAAATACTCAAATACACCGTTATGAGGTGCTTATTCTTATCTAAATTGCTATATACATATTTTGTTTAAAACCAAGGCGAGTGCCTTTAGTAATATTTTGTTTTCTCTTATGATTTTTAAAATATAATTTTCATAATATTTTTAATATACCATTATGACATTTTTATTTTTATCTATGTTCCGGTATAAATTTTGTCCGAAACCAAGACGAGTTAAATGTAATATGTTTTTCTAAAACTATGATTATATCGTGACGTCGTTTTTAATTATATTTGTTTTGAAACTGAGCAATCATCAACATTATGTTATACATCATTTTGACATGCTTAGTGAAATTTAATATAATCCAATTTATCATATCGGTGTGCTTATTTTTCCAACGTTAATATATTAAACCGTTTAGTTTTTTGCCATTCTGATGTGCTTATTTTATCTACATTCCGAAGTGATTTTCTAAACATTTTCAATGTCATCGCAACAACGTACGGGTTCTCGATGATTTAATTTTTTCACATAAAGTTTTGAATATTACCATCGTGTCATTAACGCCCTTCTAGGTGCAGGTTCAAACACAACATTCCAATATTATTTTTTCATAGTTTTACAAAGCCATTCAAAGAACGAATTCACAACAACATTTCGATGTTAGTTTTTTACGGTTTTACGCATCAGGGTCATAATACTAGTTATTAATACTATTCAAAGTGATGGACCATGAATAGTATACACGTTCACATGACATGTAAGTGACAAACATGGGTGACAACCGCTACCAACTGATTTATCATCTTTCATGAGTGTGAGATATTCGAAATTAAGGTGGAGTCCATGGGGCTCTTGTTTTCACAGATCGAACATTCTAGAGAATAGGCGTGGGTGGAGAAAAAGACGTAATCCGTAAGAGGATGAGTCGACTTTGTTTTGATCATAAACTAACATATGTATATCATGACTAATGGGAGAATGAAAGATTTAATTTTTCTAATTATTTATATGAATTTTATTGATTGTTTGGTTGAGTTGATTAGATTGGGATTGAGTTTGTGTATTTATTTGATTATTTAATAGTGTTTGAGTTCGGTTAGGAATAATAAATATTTAATATAATAGAAGTTAAAGAGTTAATGTAACGTGTGATCTTTAATATTAATAAAAGAGTCGTGATCTTATGATTGGGTCACAAATAATCATGTTATTGTAAGTTGATTAATTCAGTTTTTCCTAACATCTTAAAACAATTTTTAAAGCAAACAACTATCATTCACATAATAAAAGAAGAAAATAACATGATTAAAAAATGTGTGATGTGTCTAATAACATGATTATGCTTAAATGGTCAACTAGTAGCTTAAGAACACATAGATTAAAATCACGAAATTGCATGACATAATAATTAACGTGTTGGACATGTGATGTAATTCTCTTTCACCGCTTTTAAAACGTATTTTATTTGCAACATGTAATAAACATCTTAAACTATCATAAACTTATAAGTAGTTTACTTTTTAACATTTATGACTACTATGTTTGATTTTAATATAAAAATTGCTGTTTGATTTAGTAATCATAAGAGCAATTAAACAATGGATTACTGTGTCAGATCTCTCACTAAAATTTCAATTTCCACCATTTTAGTGACCATCTTTCTTTCTTCATTCAGCTTCACTTTTACAGGTTTGAATCTTCTTTACATTTGAGTAATTAAGTTCTTGAAGTTTCTATTTGCGTTTTTTTAAGCAATTTGGTTTTCGTGTTTTCCTTAATTTGTTGAATTTGATTAGGGTTTGCAAATTAGAAAAATTCAGTTATTGTGTATCAAGATTTTGATGATCAAGTGCTAGCGTAATGTGTGATCACTCGAGAAATAACTTTCAGTCTCCCATTTAACTGTGGGAAGTTGAGAATTATTTCTCGAGTGATTACGCACTATACAAATTGCTTTAAAATCAATAAATCTATATGAAATAATATTACCAAAAGACAATGTGTATTCTTGATTATTGTGTTTATTAATTTGCAGAAGCCTATGATGCACAAGACCCAGATGGTAACATTACAATCAACTGGGACGTTCTTAGATGGACCGGTGATGGTTATATTGTAAGATATTCAGTTATTCATTCGTACTTATAATTATCACTCCACTTTATAAACAAGTTTCACTTTTCATATATGTTAATAAACTATTTATCATGTTCATATAACGTAGATGAAACAAGAAATAATTAGATGGATTTTCCTTGTCGTATAATCATATCACGTTTTTGATCTTTATGTTTAAGAAATTACAAGTTTGGTTTTTATTGTTTGCCAATCAGCAACACGGGTGGTCCTTAATACTAACATAGTGTTAAAATAATCTATTAAGTTTTGTGAAATAACTAAAATACATTTTTATTATTAAAAAACAAAAAGTAAAAAAATATAAAGACCCTAAAATGCACCCAAACCCCTTATTCATTAATATGTTGAAGCTGGATATGAAGTTATGAACCATTGCCAAAGATTAAGCTCTTGTTAAGTTTAAAGACTATTTTTTCTTTTGTACCACTAACCCTGATTTGATAACCAGCCTAAAGAAACAACTGACCCTTAGGACAATTAGGTTAACCATTATTTATCGGGCCATGCTTTAAAAAATAAGTGTTATCTTCATCGGGCCCACCTATTCGGTAAACGTACAACCATGCTTGAGATTATGTGGAATGTGTTTTCTATCTTTTTTTTATCGATAAATGTACGACCATGCTTTAAAAAATAAGTGTTATCTTCATCGGGCCCACCTATTCGTTTTCCAGTCGAAACCGCACCCCCAACCTCCTCAGGAGGAAACTTATTATTGAGAAAACTCCATAGCTTAACTCTGAGCATTTTTTGCTAATACGTTTTCATCTAAAGAGTATATATTCATTCTGAGAATCTTTTTTTTGAACGGTTGATTAGTTGTTAGTATCATCAAGTTAGTATTTTTTTCTAATGTTTATTTTGAGGATTATGACCTTTCATATGTCTATTTTGTTCATTTTTCTTATTTTAGTAAATACTCAATAAATTGAAATACACGTAACAGAACTCGAACTCACAGTTATTAAAAACAAAACATCATAACCGAACCATAGTTTCTTAATTAGTTAGGTTAATCTAGTTCATGTGTTTTTTTCAATAGTCACCAACTTCAATCTTTGATGTTACTAATATCTACTCATGATACAAACTTCATTTTATCATCATTTTCTACGGGCTCGTGTTACAATATACAACTTCCAGCGATACCGCTACATTTCACCCCCTGGGTGGACCTTAAGTTGGACCTGGGCTAAGAACGAGGTAATATGGTCCGTATGGGGTAGTCAAACCACCGCGCAAGGAGACTGTTCAAGATATAAAAAAGAACCAATACCAAATTGTTGTAGAAAAACTCCAACTATTGTCGATATGCTACCAACCAGCCCTTACGATCAACAAGTCGCAAATTGTTGTAAAGGAGGTGTTATCAGCGTACGAGACTTAGATCCCATAAATTATGTCAGCTCATTCCAAATTGGTGTTGGTGAAGCTGGAACCAATAACAAAACGGTGAAGCCACCCAAAAACTTCACCTTACTCGCACCTGGTCCTGGCTACACGTGTGGACCCGCTAGAGTTGGTAGACAAACAAAGTTCATTAGTCCAGATGAAAGAAGAATAACTCTAGCTATGAGTAAGTATACTTTAAATTAAATTCATAGATTATTCATCTTTAATAGACTTTAAAAGATTCTAATGTATTTATATATTTTTTGTTCTAGTGACATGGAATGTTACATGTACATATTCACAATTTCTAGCCGGGAAACCTCCTTCTTGTTGTTCATCACTTTTTCCTTCCTACAATGGGACATTCGTACCCTGCAATACATGTACGTGTGGATGTCGAGATAACGTTACACACGTACGAGGTTGTGTGAAGTAAGTTCATCTTTTTTACGAAATTGGATTTTTATAATGGATAATGATGATGCAGTAGCCAATCAACATATTAACACTCCTAACTTTTATTTTTGTTGTCTTTGTCAATCCCACTTGTGTAATCATAATGGAATTACAGTTTATTTACAATTAAAGTCCACTTAATTTCACTTATAAAATGATTTATGTTTTACTGTTTATTCATAATCATTTTTAAAGCGAAGTCGAATGAAAATCAATTGAAATCTATTCTTATCAAGCAAGTGAGATGACTTTGGTACAAAAAAATGATAGGACAAATTAAATTATTCCCGACCAGTGGATCATAATTTGGATATGTAATCTAATTCGCCTATTTTTTATGATTTGTGTAAGTTAATATTGTAATGGCAATCAAATAACTTTTTTTGTACTATTGTTTTTGCAGAAACACATCATATGTAGATGGTGATAATTGTGTGATGCCACCAATATCTAATGCATATCAGGATCTCCCAAATGCCACCTCACGTTTAAGCTTCTCTTTACTTGTTTTATTATTAACCAAGTGTTTGGCTGTTTTGTTTGTGTTTATGATCTTTGAGCAACTCTTGGAGATTTTTTAACATTTAGTTCATCTTTAAATTGTTAGTTATTCATATGTAGTTCACACTATTGTTTTACTATTGATCACATTCTTTTTCAAATGTATTATCGTGTAAAGTAGTTTGCCACAAAACCTTATGCACAACATGATGGGATGAAAGATACAAAAGAATCTAGTTGTTTACTCTTGAAAACTTGTAAATCAAAAAAGGATAAAACAAATTCAAAAGTAGGGGTGTTCATTGAATCGAATCGAGTCGAGTCGAATTCGAGTTAATCGAATCGAATAAGTCGAATTTTGAAATTTTCAAACTAGATTCAAATTCTATTCGAATTCGAAAAAGAAATTGAATTCGAATCGAATCGAATTCAAAACTTTCAAATAGGATTCGAATTAAAAAAATCAAAATTGAATCGTATTTGAATTTATTCGATTCGTATTTAATAAAAACATATTTAATCGAATAGCATTTTGAAAATTCATTCAACAAATTCAATTTCAAATGTTCAAAATATTTAAACAAACGTAACATATGAAATATTACAAGAAATGTATCAGTTAGGTTTTAACTTTTTAGATTATATATACAAGATAAATAATGTATGTGTGTGTATTTGTAATTCGAATTTCGAATCGAAAATCACAAATTCGCAATTCGATTCGAATTCGATAATTAGACCTCGAATCGAATAAAATTAGAATCGAATTTCAAATCAGTGATTTTCGAATCCGATTCGATTATTGAACACCCCTATTCAATAGGTTGAAAATCATGTGAGTCGAATTTGGTCTCCTCGAAACACATCAAACCATCAAAGTGATCAATCAGAAATACAAGAAAGTTTGGGCCTTAGATATGTGTTTTAATTGGGGGGAAGCTTTTGCAACTACTTTGTGTGGGTTCATATTTTAGTGGGCTGAACCAAAGAACAAAAAAGAAATCGAGAATCAGTTCAGACTTCAGTTTTATATATAGAATTTAGTAGTTATGGTTGGTTGATTATTCACCTATGATCACTACTGAGGGTAAGGTTCGTGTTGCAAATGTATTTTAAACTTATGTTAGATATGAATCGGTTTTAGTCATTATTACATTTTGATGAGTGCATGGTCCATTCATAAAAACTCTCACAGTTGGTCATCGATAAAATAAAACATAATATAATATGCTGAGATTTGAAAACACTACAGCGGAATACGTTAGGTCATTCATCACATTCCTAAATAAAGTGTCTAATAACATGTTGTTCTGGAATTAAAATATTAACATTATTCTTTATGAATTAAAACTTTAAGTA
Organism: Flaveria bidentis; assembly: GCA_018326385.1. Lineage (NCBI taxonomy): Eukaryota > Viridiplantae > Streptophyta > Magnoliopsida > Asterales > Asteraceae > Flaveria > Flaveria bidentis. Next base: position 7,368 of record BJCM01063840.1, read on the forward strand.
CCTTCTTCATCCATGGCATCCTTAGCAACATCGTTACTCGCCAACTATACCTGGCAAGATGGGCAGGTCGGTTGGGTCAGGTGCCAAATCAGAATGAGTTTGGGTTAGAATGTACTAATTTAAAAATAGGTTAGAATGGATTCAGGTCAGGATGGGTTTGGGTCAGGATGGGTCGGGTCAAAATAGGTTTAGACTAAAAAAACCACATTGATTAACATGTCCATATATAGATCAAGCCCAATGCAATATAACTAAGTATTACTTTAATACTTTAAGGTAGGGTTGTTCAAACCACTCAACGTTCGCTCGAAATTCGCTCGAAAAATGCTCGTTCGAATTTTTGCTCGAAAAATGCTTGTTCAAATTTTTGCTCGGTTGTAAATGAGTCAAATGCTTGTTCAAATTTTTGCTCGGTTGTAAAAGAGCTGATCGGCTTGGATCGGTTTGTAACCGAGCCAAGCACGAGCAAAGGTCCACTCGGTTCGGTTCGGTTCGGTTCGGTTCGGATCAAATTAATATATACATATAGTTTATACGTAGCACTCTAGTAGATTTGACCCATTTTATACAAATATATAACTATATTTATGCATAATTGATCAATACTGAATTCTATATTAAACATAAAAGTGAATTCCTAAGCCGTTAAGAGATATTTTTTCGATCATCTCTCACACTTATCATCATCGTTATCTGCAATATGTTCTTCGCCTTATTAGATACAGCCTTAACTTCATCGTCAACCACAACATATTGTCATTCATGAGAATATTATGCAATGAAATGTGATTGGTTTTAAGTCATTAAACATTATTCGATGTTGTATAAATCGTATGACACACAAAATAGTTGGGTTGTATAAATTGTTCGCCGCTCGTTTGAAAATTTACCGCTCGAAAAATGCTCGTTCGATTTTCAGCTCATTTATAAATGAGCCGATCGGCTCGATTCGGTTTGAAAACGAGCCAAGCACGAGCAAATCTCCGTTCGGTTCGGCTCGACTTGGCTCGTGAACAGCCCTACCTTAACGTGCAACTAGACAAACACATTTAAAATTAAACTTTAAGCAAAGAACTACAAAATAAAAATAAAAAACGATAAACTGCATGGTATTGTGGTCTTTTACCCCCATCATGCAGCTCTAGTTTATGACGCCCAGTTGCCGACCCGTTCATCTTATATGACCCATAAACCGATATTGACCCGTTCATAAAACCAACATGTTTATTGCTATCATGTAGATGTGAGACTATGTGTGGATTTTTAAGAAAAGATGAGGTGAAGAAAGATTAGTTATGAGAAAATCTAATCAACCCATCCTGATCCAATCCTTGTTTTTTTATGACCCATCTTGACCCGTTTATAACTTTTCCTTATTTTAAAATTATCCAACTTGACTCTCTTAAAAATATATATTAACCCAATCTAACCCATTACTTCATTATTATTACCCAAATCAACCCAAATATACCCACTTGGGTCCAAATTGCCAGGTCTACTGCCAATTGATATGCGTAAAAGTCGGTATTGCTAAGTAAATTCTAGTTTGTAATATTATAGAGAATATACATTTAACTTCTTTTAATAAACACCCATACATCATACATAATAGTCAAATAATTGACTTTCATAGCATCTATTATCGTATTCATTATCTTTTTTTTCATTATTTTCTACTTTCATAACTAAATTTGCACAAAGCAAAAGCCTAAAGCATCTGATTGGCAACATATGCCACCTTTTGTCAGTACATTATATAAAATGATAGCTAACCATTGACAATTGATCCACACTCTAATAAGGCTTATAGTCTGCTCATGAACAATGATCTAATATCTCATTTGACCTATATAAGTGGAATCCATCAGTAGTGCTTGTAAGGATTTTCATCATCATTAGGACTTGGGTAACATTCATTAAGTTTTACTATTATTTTTTCATTCACTAATATTCCTATTTAATAATAGATAATACTTATAAGGAATCCTTCATTATTATCATCATATAGAATTGAACATTAACTATTATTCATATACTAACCACCTGATAATAGAATTATAGCATTAACCTTGATGAATGACCTAAGTGTCATCTAATGTGAGTAATAGTAAACTAATGCGGGGTAATAATGAACTAATACGGGGCAATAGTACTTGGCTTATGCATCTGCTTGAAACAAATACGGGTAATAGTGAACTAATGTAAGTAATAGTACTTGGCTTATGCATGGGCTTGAAACGAATGTCGGTAATATTGAACTAATTCAAGTATAGTACTTGGCTTATGCATCTGCATGAAACATATGCGGGTAATAGTGAACTAATACGAGTAATAGTACTTGGCTTATGCATCTGCTTGAAACAATGCGGGTAATAATACTTGGCTTATGCATGTGCTTGCCGGTAGCAGTGAATTAATACGAGTAATAGTACTTGGCTTATGCATCTGCTTGAAACAAATATGGGCAATAATGAACTAATACAACTGAGTAAATCTTCTTTCCAATTTCAAACTTAGGTATTTTATGACATAATCAAATAATGCATGACCCTAACCCATAGATCTAGTTCTCATTTAGCTATGGTTCAAAAACTAGAACACATAATGCATCAAACATCATTGTAGATCTCGCTAGAACATACATTTTTACGTAAAAATGTCACATTTATCATAGAAAATATAGGTTTATAAAAGAATAATCATTTTAACATGCATATTAGCTCCAAAAGAATATAAAAAATGTAAATAAGGGAATCTAGAACTCACCTTATCAAGACTTTAAGCAAAAACCTTAGAACAAAAGTTAAAACTCAAGAGCTACACACTTGCACACGTAAAGATTCAACTTTACACATAAAATTGCATGAAAATCGACTTAGGAACTTAGATCTAAGAGAATGCACAAAAAATCATACATTTAAAGAATTATTCAACTTTCTCTCTCTAAAACTTATGGGAGTTTTCTTTTTTTAAATAGGGATGTTAAGGGTGCATGAGAGTGTTGAGGGTGCATGAGACTGAGGGGAGGGGTGACTTTCTCATTTTATATCTACATATGGACATATTTCATTTTTACCCACTTTTAATCCTTTCATTTATTTAAAACATATTATTTATTTCATTTCTTTCCTTTTTAAAGATTTTAGGGTGTTACGATGATTAGATTAAAACATGTCAATATACTATTTGGTATATTTTTTAGGGTTAGAAATAGCATAACACATCATTCTCATCAAAATCTATAATTTTTTATTGTTAAACTCGTTCATTGAACCCCTTACACGTCTTTTTGATCATCCTTGGTTATTCAGACATGACATATGATGGTAATTTTATTTTAAAATTTATTTATTATTTTTTTTGAAAAATCCCTCTTTGGTTCAAATTAGATCCGATTCTATCAAAAATACCAATAGGCAAGGTTGATTAAAACCTCATATTTGTAATTGACGAACCATTTTAGTTCTTAAACATCGTTAGTGATGTTTCGAAAATGTTAGCATGTGAAAACATATTCAATACCGAACCCAAATCGGTTCCTCTCAGGACGGTACAAATGATCATAAGGTGTGGTTTGGAGGTGATTATAAGTAAAGGGTCTAATCAATAAAAGTTAATAGTTAAAGTTCTGGGTATATTTAGTATCTAATTAATTGTTTAGATATTTTAAGTTTGTACCCTGTTTCCAAGTAGCTAGGCTATATAATCACGTGGAGTCTCTATAATTTTGCAATTTTGATTACTGATTAGGAAAAATATCATAAAATAGTAATGAAGCTTTAAAAGTGTTTTAATTTAGTCACTCATGCATATTTTTTCTCAAATTTGACAAACAAACGATCAAATTGAGTCATCATTAAATTTACTTATGTCAAGTAAGTAATAGTGAAGAGGATGTGGGGTTTAGAATTTTTAATATATAAAATTATATTAAGAAAATAAAAAAACATGTTAATTATGAAAAAAATAAAAAAGTTCCTGAAATTTACATCAATGCTTCATATTAGCAGCATCAAAAGATAGAAAAAATATTTTTCTAATTGAAACTAAAAGTATAACATGCTAAAAAAACATGTTAAGACTTTTAATTTGTATAAAATATAAAAATTAAGTTACCTAATTGAAACACTTTTAAAACTTAAATTACCTGTAAAGATGTTTTCATCTGGTTCAATTGGTTCAATTGGTTCTCTAAGTTTAAAATGGCACACTTATAACCAAAAAGTTTATAGATTCTAAGATTTGGATTAAAATTCATAAAAAAAACTCAAATACAATTATACAAAACATAAGGAATTGAAATTTTAACCATTTTTAATCATCTAGGGTGATGATTACAAGTTACTTAACACCTATTGAAATTCAACAAGTAATAGATCTAATACTCAAAATCACAACAAAAAGATTGAATGCACAAGATTTGTTTACCAATCTCTTTAGTGTGGTTTTAGACACTACCATCAAGTTAGTAATAGCTCTATTAACCCGGCCCATTAGAATTTTGTTAACTAAAGTGTGAAGAATAGATACGTTGCTTTATATAGCATTTTGCAAGTTTGAAATTGTCCATAACAGACCACCGACGACTTTTATTTACCCTTTTCAAAAATTTATCATTTACACCTTTTTTATAGGTTCAAGCCTTGAAAAACTGTATTACTAAAAATATAGGGTAAGCTTGTATATATCAGATCCTAAAACGATCCAATCCTTCCTCAAAAAATCTTATGAAAACAGGAGCTAAGTCAATAACCAAATACGTCTATTTGCTTTGATTGATGAGATAATTAAACAAGTAAATGTCGAGATTACATATGTATTTATCATTAAAATTCGCAAGAAAATTGAGTTTAAATGTAAACTTGAATTGCATTGACATCTTTAAAAATCTTTACAAGGGTCCAAAGATGACAAAACTTCCACGAGGTGCCTAATGAGCTGGAAATGCCCTGTCTATTTGTTATTTAATAAATCCACCGACACTAATAGACCAACACCGTTTACCATTCAATTATTTACATTTTATATACTTAAAAACTATTTCAAAACCTATATAAAAGAAACCAACAAATGATCTTATAATGTTTTATTTATTTTACTTAAAAACTTCTCTGGTTGTATGTCTATTCCGACCGTTTAAAATCGATGAGAATTTTCCTATTTAATCATGTTAAATTATTTACTAAATTATTTTGTAAATAAAATATTATATTTCTACGAATAGGATAATCAATTAGTTAGGATATTAATTAAAATACATATATTCCTCATCAAGGTTATTGTCGGCAAGATGTGTTGGATATCCTTTAGACCGATCATGTGGTTGTAATTTTGCATGCTAGTTTTCTTCTTTTACTTTTTGGTGTATCTTGATATTTGTATAAAACATATATAAATCCTTTGAAACTATTAATTTATAAATCTACCGTTTTATATACCTAGCAATTCAAACAGCTTTGTTAGTTGTCTTTGCTTTTATATTATTTTTAAGAAAATTAGAATTATTAATTAAATCAATAATTGTATTGTTGGAATTTTGGACACAAAATAATTATATTTATATGTTTTTTATATAAATAGTTATTTATTTATTGGTTTAAGTTCTCATTTTGCAATGAACTATACCGTGTCCAAACTGAAACTAAGATGAATTGATATCGATGCTCGAAGTTGAGTGGTCGGAATGAATAAAGTGAAACTTGGGTGATTATAATAGAAAATTTGATTAACATGGATGTTTTATGTTTGATCAAGTCTTTTAATAAATATTATGAATGTCTATTATGGATCATAATTTTTATTAAAATTTGTATTAAACTTGTCATGAATAAAATGAAAGTTTTAATTTGGTCTCATAAAACATTTCATAAATCAAATGGGAGTTTTGATTGTGAATAATAAAACTCACATTAATATGAACTTATTAGCATGAGTATATAAACAAACTCATGATGATAAAAAGAGAAGAAGAAGAAATTT
>BJCM01063841.1:0-18451 GCA_018326385.1 Flaveria bidentis
AATCAGCTGAAGACAACAGCTGAAGACAATCAGCTGAAGACTAAGTCTGAAGACAACAGCTGAAGACAATCAGCTGAAGACAACAGCTGAAGACAACAGCTGAAGACTAAGTCTGAAGACAACAGCTGAAGACAATCAGCTGAAGACAACAGCTGAAGACAACAGCTGAAGACTAAGTCTGAAGACAACAACTGAAGACAATCAGCTGAAGACTAAGTCTGAAGACAACAGCTGAAGACAACAGCTGAAGAAAGACTTTGGTTGCTTCAGCCTCTTCATAATTCTCTACAGTCTTCGTATCGTATCGTATCATCCATCGACTCTAATAAACAAAACAAAGGTTTGATGGTGCCACGTGTAGCTTGTCTAGATGTGTTTCTGGCTTGGATTCCCGCCTATTGTTTAGACCTGTAATAACATACACGCGGATCCTAGGATCTGTAGTTGGCTTTCATTAATGCCTCCTTTCCTTATTTTCTTCTTCCAAGTTTTGATTCAAAATAACCCTAGATCCCTGTCTCCCCTCAATCTTAGATCACATTCTTCGTCATCTATCATTGATTTCTTCATTCACATGTTTGTTTTGTTTCATTTTGATTTACCTTTGATATCTTCACTTTGCTATTTGTTTTGATGTACAAAACACATTGTTTGATTTGCTATTCAAACCCTACAACACTATTCCTTATCGTTTCTTTTTTCTCGCGAACCCTAAAGCCTCTCAGCCGCCTCCTAATGCTTTATCCCTTTTCTTACTCGGATGTTACCATTGATTCTTATAGTGTTAAATACTTTTTAGGTGCTATTATCTATTCTTTTAATTATGTTTATGGTTATATGGTAATATGGTTGATACATCCATTTTGATTTTATTTGACCTTAAAGTGAGGTGGTATATTTTCTTGCTTACTTTCAAAGTTCTTGAAAAGATATAAAACATACCCATAGTTGATACTTTTTGCCAGGTTTTGATGCAGAATCTTAAAAGCAATTTTCACAAATTCAACTAAATTACATGCAAACGGGTCGGTTTAGTTTGTACATCTCAAACAGGTAACCATAAGATTTCAGTAATCATGTTAGTTGGTGTGACTTGATGTTCTTGAGTTTTTTTTGGGATGACTTTAATCATGTTCTTGAACTTAATGGTCAAACACATTTGGATGGCTTATGATCGAGTCTGTCAACCCTTTGTTCAATATTTTTGTTCTTATGAATGTAACCATGCAAGTGCATTGCAACGGTGAAGAGTTAAAGAAGTAATAGCTTCATTGAACAATAAAGGTTATGGTTTATTAGGTGTAACATAGAAAAAAATATATAGATGAACACAATTCGAAGCATTATTGAAATAAACCTTTGGTAAATTTTAATCTTCTTCTGTTCTAACCACAAGACCCATTTCATATTAAGCTAATGGTAGAAGCTACAATTTAGTAAAAAAGCGAGTTAAGTAAATTTGGTTTGAATATACATTATAGAAATCACTTTTATGTATTATTATAGTTTCATTATCTTTATTAGCATTGTAAATTTCATTTAGTTAGTGTTACAATTTCCTAATTTTCTTCTGAAAATTTTCTTTTATCTTTATTATCATTGTAAATTTCGATTAATTAGTGTTCTAATATTTTGATTTTCTTTCTTTTGAATTTTGAGCATCTATTTTCTGAGTTTTGAGCGGTCTTAGTGTTCTAATAGTAGTTCACTCCTCAAGGGTGAGAATGTATACACTTTTTTAGCAAATTATTGAAAGTTTATGAGCTTAATTTTTGCAAAGTACTTTTTTGTTATCTTGAAAACATGGTATCTAGTTCTTATAATGTTGTATCAGTTGACATTTTATTGAATGCATCTACCTTAATGTCTTTGTGAACTCTATGTGATTGTGTGATTTAATTCACGCCTTTGGCCCAAAATATCATTTACTCTAACTCTTGGAAGAACCATTCCCATGCGTGTGCATCAAATGATCGTCATTAGCATTTTCACAACATTAAGCATTCAATCTAAGCTAATCAATTGATCACGTTAACAAAAATTTATTGCTTACTCATACACATAATATAAAGATCTTATGAGTTTTATTATATTTTTTGTGTAGGATGCTAATCTAAAAGCTAGAAAGATTATCTTAACAAGATCTAGCCTTCAATCAAGCCCATTTAGTATTTTTTTTTTATTCTTTTTCTATCATGGAATACAACTAGGAGTAATGTTTTAACCATTTGGTTTTTTCTCATATGTTAGCTAATGCCGACAAATTGTTTTAACCAATCGTGTAACACGGGTACTAAACTAGTATTATATATTATTAACATAAATACTTGTTAAAAGTTTTGTTAAACGCACATCCAAATTCATCGTTTTCCCATAACAACATACAACAAAACAGTGAAACACACGACTTAACAAAAACTCGGAGATTCCGACAATGCGACGGTCCACTGCCGTCTAACACCAATGCTGAAAAAACTCCGGTCACGGCGGCGACCCCGCAACGCCACCCACATCTGCACCCTAATCGCCGCCCTCCTCCTCCTCTCCGCCGCCACCCTCTACCTCCGCCTCAGCTCCGACCACCGCCACCACCACCACCACCGTCACTCCGACCAACTCACCTTCGACCCCCTCCTCGAAGACATCGACCCCGCCGACCGCAACTCCTCCGAAGAACAGATCGACATCCTCGACGACGACAACCCTCACGCCGACCCAGATTCTGAAGAAGAAATCCTCAGACGCATAGACGCCGAAGAAGACGGAACAGATGAATCTAGGGTTTCGAAATACTACTTTGATCATCTACACGGCGTGATCCTTCGTGCGTTTGATAAGCGATCGATCGATCAGTGGGAGGATTACGCTGCTTTCGATTCGAATTGGGATGATAGTCGTTCAAAGAGTCTCAATTTAGCCTTTAGTTCGGATGATTTCGCGTTGGATGATCATGTGAGGAGGAAATTGGGGGAAATTAAGGGGGTGGAGGATGCGCTTTTGTTGACGGTGGGGGGTAGGGTTTCGCCGTTAAAAGAAGGTTGGGGGAGTTGGTTTGAGAAGAAGAGTGATTTCTTACGTCGTGATCGGATGTTCAAGTCGAATCTCGAGATGTTGAATCCGTTGAATCATCCGTTTTTGCAGGATCCTGATGGGGTTGGAGTTGCAGGTTTGACGAAAGGGGATAAGATGATTCAGAAGCGTATGATGAATGAATTCAAGAAGGTGCCTTTCGTTAGTAAGAACATTGTATCAAAATCGAAGCTTGAGGGCGAACAAGATAGCAAGAGTGAGATCAAGATTGCAGAGAGAAGAACTTTGGATGATGGTGTGAGTAGTAAAGATGAGAGGATTCAACAGGTTGTGGATAAAGGGAGTGAGTTTAGGACTACTAGTGATGAGGTGAAATCTGAATTTTCGGGTCACATTTATGCGGATGGTAAGAGATGGGGTTATTATCCTGGTTTGCATTCGCGTTTATCTTTCTCGAATTTCATGGATGCTTTCTTTAGGAAAGGGAAGTGCTCCTTGAGAGTTTTTATGGTGTGGAACTCGCCACCATGGATGTTTAGTGTTAGACACCAACGCGGGCTTGAGAGTTTGTTGTTCCACCATCCGGATGCTTGTGTTGTGGTTTTTTCTGAAACGTTGGAGCTCAATTTCTTTGATGGTTTTGTAAAAGATGGGTAATTTCTCACTTCATGGCCAATTTTCTGTTTAAAGTATATCAGTGAGTTTGATCGTTACATGTGTATCTCATTACGATATAGTTGCTTCTGGACCTCATGATAAATATAAACTTGTTCTGCAGTTTTAAGATCGCTGTTGCTATGCCAAATCTTGATGAGTTGCTGAAAGATACACCAACCCATGAATTTGCTTCTGTCTGGTTTGAATGGAGAAAGACAAAGTTTTATCCTACTCATTATAGCGAGCTCATTCGTCTGGCTGCTCTTTACAAGTAAGCAAATTTTGATGGGTCTAACTGAATAATAAATTTTTCGGTTGAATCAAGTTGTCTTTCGTTTAAAAAATGTGCCCTAGGCGCAAGGCTAACTAGGCGATTGGGAAAACACCTTAGGGCCTTTAGAAGGCGCCTCATTCACATATGGGGCAAAATTAGGATCTATATGAGGTTGATATGTGAAAACAATAAGGGGATTAAGAGATAAAAGGATGATACGTATAAGAGATTAGACAGAGTTAATTTTTGTTTGTACATAAAACTCATTTGGTTGTACCTAGAGCTAAGCCTCGCATACGTGAAGCTTTTGTGTTGTGCCTCGGCTTTCAGGACCTAAAAGTGCCTTGCGCTTTTTAAAACTAAGTTAGGAGCTAATAATTCAAATTTTAGCGATATGTTTAATTTGGGTCGCCAAAAGGAAAATGCGTATGCTTACTTCATTCCTTTGTTGTGACCAGGTATGGTGGGATCTATCTTGATTCTGATGTTATAGTGATGAAACCACTTTATTCTCTATCTAATATGGTGGGCTTAGAGGATGAATCATCTGCAAATCACTTGAATGGAGCTGTGATGGCATTTAGAAAGCACAGGTATTATAACGAGCATCTGCGTGTTGCTTACTCCCATTTCTGTATCAACTAAATAGATAGAAGGTATCGAATTTCTTGTGCATCTTATAAGTTCTTTACAATTGTGCACAGTCCATTTATGATGGAGTGCTTGATGGAGTTCTATGCAAGTTATGACGATACAAACTTAAGGTGGAACGGAGCTGGTCTTTTGACTAGAGTTGGAAGTAAGTTTCTGCGTGAAGAAAACAGGTTCAAGAACCAGATGGAACTGAAACTGCAGCCCTTCTTTGCTTTCTTTCCTATAAGTCGTGAGAATATCACGCGGTATGAACAACTTGCGCTTGTATCTTATTTATTTTGTTCATTTTACAATTGCCTTGATACCTGTTTTTTTTAAATAGATATTTTGCCCAACCTGCAACGAATGCTGAAAAGGCTGATCAAGATGTTCTATATCAAAAGATTCTTGATGAGGCATTAGTATTTCATTTCTGGAACAGCTTAACATCTGGTCTAGTTCCTGAGCCCGAAAGCCTAGCAGCCAGGCTTATTGACCAACATTGTATTCGTTGTTCTGATATGTTGTAAATTTTGATCGCGTTTTCACCCGCAATGAGTTATGCTTCTCACATTATAAGTTATTGCTGATTATGTCAATGACTTGTAAATCTGGGGTAAAGGCCTGTGAGAGTTCATGATCGCGTGGCATTGGTGTTGGGAATGACATATGGACGAGATAAGTGCAAAGTTTTCTGCAGTTTGCCTGTGTAATCATCAACTGGATTTCTCCCTGAGGTACAAATATTATTGAATTTTACCTTAATGAAGTCATTTATTCCATTGAAAATGTCTGTATAATTACTAATTAGTGTCAGTCTCTTAGTTTTCTATGATATTATGAGATTTTATAATTCGTAAGTGTCTTTAAACATGTGTTTTACCGGTTCTACTGTAAAGTTGGAACCTATCAAAAGTGATGATACGAGATTTTATCATTCATTATACGCCCGTTTTGGGGTGGGTTTTGTATCCAATTGTATAACCGTATCTCATTTCCATCGGGTGCTTGATTACTCGTTACGTGTCACGTTTACAAGTTTTCTTGGATGTATTGACAATTTTTCTTTTTATGGTACATGTTACATGATATGTGTGTCACTATTATTCTTAAAACATTTGGAGCTAGAGGTTATATTGGAAATTGTTTTTCTACCTTGAGGATAAAGGAATGACTTGTCATCATTATATCTTTCCTAGATCCTACACATAGTCAAACTATGCATATACCTTGAGTATATACCTTGAGGATATACTGGGTTTGTTTGATACATAAATTGTTTATGTGTTTTGTTAGGTCTTACCGTTTTACAAAGTAAAATGACTATTTATGTAATTACCATAAATAAATAAAAAAGACCAACCCTTCATCCCTTGTTCCAACATCGCACCCCCTTCCCCCTCTGTTTTCCATTCAAGATTTTGTTTATGTTGACGTAATGTCAATGCCATTAGGATTAGTTCGAGTTGATGCATCATTGGATTCTCCGATGGACCAATTAGCTTTACAATAAAATCCTACTGATTGCATCTACAAAACAATAAGCGTGTTAAGGCATCATAAGAAACACAAAGTGGGTGTTTCTTTGTGATAAGCCTCTAGTGTGAGAATTAGTTTTTGTTTAATGAGGGAGAAAGCTTAATATAGATGATGACGAGCATGTGTGAGTATAGTGTAAGAGCATAAGAATGTTTCTCCTCGTCCCTTTCTATTTATAGTGTATGGACCAGGGTTGTACTCTTGATCTTGCATGGTGATTTGTGGATTCCATAGGATTGTTATGTGATTGTTACAATAGTCTGCTATTGGTGAGGATGACATCTTCTTAGGTGTGTCAAACGAAATAGACACAAGGGATATATCATTACCTCAATTGTAGTGTATTGAATTCAAAAATTTTAGATCGACTCAAAGTCATTTGTCGAAAATTCATTGAGGCGTGTTTGGTGGATCGAAATTGCTAGGAATGTAAATGCAAATTCTTCGGTTATGAAGTGACCCCTTCACACAGTTAATTTAGATATTAATGAGGGTATTAGAGTATTAAACTCGTCTGAATACAATTAAGTTTGACGTTTATCACAATGAACAAAGAGAGGGATTGAGGGTTTTGAGTGTCAGACTACGTCTAGATGAGATCGGTGATTATAGAGCTCGAGAACAACAACCTCAAATGATCAGTTATGTATCCGCAAAAGTTCTCTTATTATAATATTACGTATGTGCTAAAGTTCTCTTGAGTAATCGAATGACCGTATGGAAAGGAGAGGGGAAATGAGGTACAACAATGGGAACCAAAGGGGGTGGGTTTTCTATTTTCAAGAAAACTAGTAAATCGTACCCGCGCTTTGCGGCGGGGCATTTTTTTCTTACATCGTCGTCAATTAAAAACCCAAGTATTAACATTCTCATTTCACAATCTATTATAATACTCAAAAGGCGACGGGATAAGGCAGAGATCCCAAGAACCACTACTGATGCACCAGAACAGCTGCCAAAAGAAGAAGAGAGAGACCCATGGAAAGGAGGCACAAACAGGAGTATATGTCTGACGAGTTGTATTCATAGCTACAGTAACTCTCCTTACATAAGAGAGTTGCTTTTTAATAGAATATAAATTACATAATCCATTCTTATGGTTTGTAAAAGGGCAAAAATAGTTATATATAAAGGGTTAATAGAAATTTAACTTTACAAAATGAAAACACTATTCAAACATGTAGCCAGTAGCTATTTAAACTTTACTTTTACAAGTAACTGGTTTTGACTTTTGATAACAGTTTTAACAAATCAAACATATATCTTCAAATACCATAGCCATATCTAAACCTTTAAAAAGAAATTTTATTTAATCACATACCCATATACTAATCTTTTTTGTTTCTTGTTTCGGTTTCTTTTCCAATTTAAGTTCTTTTTTAACCTCACCCCACAACAAAGGCTGTTTAGAAACTATTTAAACAACTAATGAACTTTTGGAAAACACCTTTACGTATGTATAATAAAGCGTAAGTCACTTAAGACAATAAGGCTTCTAAACCTAAGGTCTATAGATGATAAACAAGCATCAAGTACACAAACACGACAACAAGTAAAACAGATCATTTTACATTAAAACTGATTACACATATATCAATGATGAACTGTGCGTTTATACAAAATATCTCATAAAAAGGAGAACGCAACAATAGCACCACAGGTACTAACATATGTGACCTAAAGGTCGCCTCTGCGCCTTGCGACTAGATGGCCGCACATTTCTTAAAACACAAGTATAACCTTCAGAAGATCAAATGTTTAAACATCAAAATTCACATATTTGTGCAAGCAACAGAGCTTAACGCCTCAACATAATCAATCCAAAAGAGCATATTTTGACAGATCAAAAAAATAAGTTCACATTCCAACATCAGAAGCTGAGCTTTGAGTAAAAAATGCTCAGCTCAATGTGTTCCGACCATTACAGCCTTTTGTTAACATTCAACAAAACTAGCATAATGCAAGCAGGTTAGTGTTTCTATTTCTAGTTAACGCTATAAAGTTCAAAAAAATGTCACCTTTTGCATCCAAAAAACACCATCTTTATACTTTATATGCTACATGTGCTTGCAGATCACCACTCAATCCAACCACACATCTTTTGTTCATTCTTGGGTAAAGCCACCGGTATTGCTTCCGCACAGACATCCGACACTAGACGGTCACTTTCTGCATTTACATATCCTTCGTTACGACTTTTTTGGCATTCAGAGATAGACATATGCTGGCTTTCAAGTAAATGTGATGTATTGTTGTCTTCTTTTGAAGGTGAACTTTCATCAGAAGTTGGCATCATATTTAAATCAATAAGTTTGGTTGATGCATCAACTCTCTTTGAGCTTTCAGGTACTCTTTGCGTTGAATTACTGTCATCAGGTGTGTTTTCAAGAGAGACTGGCACTGCTATTGTTGATACACTATAGTTTTCAGAAAGCGCATTTTCAACCTTTTCTGAAGTCTCAACTACTTCCATTGAAACACTATTGTTTTCAGGAAGTGTATTTTCATGAGCACTAACACCATCAGAAATAAGTTTCTGTTCAACAAAAGCAGGCCGAATCAGTTTTCGTCGCTTACTAGGCATAGCTGTTAACTGATCAGTCTCAACGGGATCCATGTCTGAAGTGGTGCCTACCAAGCATTCAGAGCTCTTTAGGGATGTAACATTAATTCTCTTGTTTGATCTCTTACGGCGCTTGAAATCCACGAGTCTGGTCTCCCGCAATACTGATTCACCTTCAACTTCTTCATATTCCACACCAGCATCAACTTCCAAATTCACATCTGGAAACTCATGATCGTTAATCTTACTATCCAGGGAGTTATCAGGTTCTTGTTTAATAACCAGAATGCTTTTTCCAGTTGTTTTTATCGGGTTACTCGCAACTTTTTCCAACATTTGCATAACTTTGTCAATTGATGCATTTAACCCGTGTTTTTCATCTGTTTCAACAGCTCGTTCTTCTTTCTTCACATTCGAAGTTAAACGAGAGAACACACTACCTCTCTTATTAGTACCAAACGTATGCATATTTTCATGGTTTTCATGAAAACTTTTGTTGTTATCAGTTGAGTCCACTTCATGCACACGTAGACCAGCATCAGATGAAGAAATTTTTCTGGAAACAAACTTAGGATATATAGAACTTTGTGAACCAGGATCATTGAGATACCGAAGTGACCCTTCATCATGTGAGTAATACAGAAGTAATTTACTCTCAGAAATTTTCTCAGGACTAGGGTAAAATGGGCAATCATTAGCAATGGGAATAAAACTTGAATCGTCATCAAAACAAGGACTAAGCTGGATATCAGGAACATCAATCCTTGTAGAATCATGATTTGAATAAGCATTTTGGTTAAAAGAAGAAAAAACATGATTAATCAAAGGGCGTTCATTCCGAGTTTTCCAGAAGCCTTCTCTAAATTTATATTCATCTTGCAATCTATTATAATCAATAATATCTTTGTTTTCACCATCCATCAGAAAGTCACTGCTTCCAACACCAATTTTATCAAGGTGCTTTACATGATATTTGCTGAAAACCGGCGTGTAACCATCTTTAATATTTCTTTCTCTAAGATCATGGTGTTTTCCTAGTATGTCATTCCAACCATAATCACCAATTTCATCAAGGTGCTTTCCATGATGTTCGCTAAAAACCGGTGAGTAACCATCTTCAATATTTTTTTTCCTGAGATCATGGTGTTTTCCTAGTATGTCATTCCGACCACAATCACCAATTTCATCAAGGTGCTTTCCATGATGTTTGCTGAAAACCGGCATGTAACCATCTCCAATAACTTTTTCCCTAAAATCATGGTGTTTTCCTAGTACGTCATTCCTACCACAATCACCAAGTTCATCAAGGTGCTTTCCATGATGTTTGCTGAAAACCGGCGTGTAACCATCTTCAATAACTTTTCCCCTAAGACCATGGTGTTTTCCTAGTACGTCATTCCTACCACATTCACCAATTTTATCAAGGTGCTTACCATGATGTTTGCTGAAAGCCAGCATGTAATCATCTTCAATATTTTTTCCTCTAAAATCATGGTGTTTTCCTAGTTTGTCATTCCTACCAAAATCACCAAACTCATCACTTTCTGCCATATAATGTGAAAAAAACTCTTCCCTTTCATCTTTCTGCCTAGAATCTATAATATGTTTGTTTATATACATATCATCATCTACTTCTCTAACTTCATCACCCCTAAAGTCACAGCTGTCAAATCTTATCCTATGTCTAATGTCCTTCCTACACTCACTAGATCTTGTATTTTCTTCGTCTGATATGTCAGCATATCTCCAGATATTTCTCTCTGGATGGTTCTTAGAGATAGACTGTGAACGAAAAAGCTTCATAAGTTTACTTACCTGAAAATTTAAAAGCAAGGAGAATAAACAAAAAATGATAACATTTAGAGAATGCATCATAACAACATAGGATCAATGCCCAAGCATAGAGATACCTGCTTTTTATTCAAACCAAAGTGGAACTTCTTCTTTGAGAAGTAATTATCCCTGATCACACCCTGAAACTCATGTTCAGCTAGTGGGCTACAATCCCAGACAGTTGTAAAACGAACCTACATTATAAATAAAACCAAATGAAAGTAAAATTAATTAAAACAAGATAGATGTTCTAGACCTGACTAATGTTTAACGTTACATGGCCTTTGGCATTCCAGTTGTTTGATTAAGTTCTTGTACCTTTATTCACCTAAATCATCAAACGACATTACTTTTGTTTGATTAAGTTCAAGTAGCTTTACTTACCTAAATTATTATTAACTACTTATTTTATAAAGGTAAAAATAATATAAAATAAGAAATAAACCTGGCTACATGTCCCACTCAATGTTAATAGCCTGCATTAGTTTTCAATTTCAAGTTGCAAAGAAGCAATGTGTGACTTAAACAAGTGACTTCACTAAATTCAATCATTTTTAATGTACATATCATGAAACCAAAATAATAATAAAAAGAGCCTCATAGATGCCGATACCTGTGCAGGAAAGTGTTTTCCTGATGATCTGAAAGCGTTGGGCTCTAAATTCATCCCACCATCACAAGTAGCACGAAATACACCATATAATAATCTCCTTTCAAACTCAAAAAGGAAAAGTGTCATTCCTTTTCTTACGTGCAACACAAAATTGGACAAACCTGATGGTAGTCCAAACAACTTCCTTTCTAAACACTCTTCCTTTGTTTCAGTATTTGACATAAATATCGCACCACTTTCTGGAATCTCCCCGTGAACAGAGTTACCTTTATAACCCATCTCCTCTGTGAACTACCAATATATTATGTCCAGCTCGTAGAGTAGTCAGGAAGAGAAGAAGAAAAATGGACCATAAAATCAAGCACCTCATGAGATTTATAATCATGTAATTTATAACTTATTCTTCATTCAACGTATTGGTTTTTGCAATTAGCACAAAATACAAGCTAGAGAAAAAAAAAATCCAATCGCATGATCTTTAGTCAATTCTAAACTATACTAACAGATAATCACACTGCAGTTTTATCAGAAACTTTGCTTTCAAAAGAAACGAGACACTCCAAGGCATTTAAGTCCCAAAAGCCCAAGCACGATCCTGCTAGGAGAAAGCTTCACAATATTCATATAGTATTTATAAACCAATTTCATATAATATTTCCGTGTACATCCTAAAAACCTTTAACCTAAAGCTTGATTCCTAATCCCCAGCCCAGTTGCTTGCACCTTAATAGCAAAATCATTTTAATATCAATTCAATTAGAAAAATCAAAGGCAAAAAATATCAGTTCTATCAACAAAATCCTTAGTTTTCTTCCAATACAATTTGAAAAAAATCCGTCAGTTTTAGTCCGATTGTCATAATCAAATGTTTCTTGTTTATATAACCTTTTTGATCGTTCAACTAACAACCACCTCCATAAACAAACAAGCAAATACATCAACAAAGTTACCAAGGGGCAAATACTTGCAACAAGAAGAAGAGTTAAAAAGCAGTTTCACATCACAAAAACCTACCAGAAACCAATTCACAACAATAAACAACAAATCCAGTAATCCTAAACGAAAACTAACAACACAACAATCCACAACGACAATCACGATGCACGTATAACCAACAGGCAACAGGCAATCAACAAAATCGCTGAATCAACAAACAAAACCACAAAAAACGTCGGAAATGAAACCCTAAGTGATAGATGAAGAATAAAAGGGTGATACGGATGTTGAATCGCAATCGGAATAGAATGTAAAGTAGGTAAGTAGCGAAATGAAGAAGAAAAAAAGCGATATAATTAGGTTTTCACCGATTAGAAGACGTAGAAGCCAGCGGAAGTAAGTTGTTGATGCACCAAACAAACTGGTGGAAACCGTATGGTGTTAATGTTGGTGTGGTAGATTAATATATATTATAGGTGAGGACGAGGGAGCGAACCCTCTCGAGCGAATGTGGATCGATGGTATTTGAATATGAAATGATCATAATAATAATAATAATAATAATAATTAGAATAATAATAATAATACTAATAATAAAAATAATAATAATAATAATAATAATAATAATAATAATAATGATAATAATGATAATAATAATAATAATATCTCACCGTCGTGCGCGGATAGTAAGTTATAAAAAGATCGTTGTTACACAACTGGCCCTTCAACTATAACCGAATCGTCTCAAAGGATGAGACTGTAGACGTAAGATGTGATGATTTTATTTTGATAAACTTTAAGTGATACTTAATGATGTTTTATATAATTCTTGTTAATAGTTTGTATTGATTAAGGTTTATTGTTTATGAGAGGGAATGCAACCGCAAGGAGTGTTATGGTGTGAGTGTGGGTGTTTTTTTAGTGTTCGATTCGACAGATGGTGATGGAAGGATGATATAATAAACGGGTTTTTTGGAATTAAAATGTAACTTTAGAACCAACTTTAGAATATAAAGAACATGTGTGATATTTAAGAACCAACTTTAGAATATCCAATGTACCACAAGATTTACTAGTGTACTTTTTTCTTAAATATAATAAAACGTCAAACCTATTAAAATGCAATCAAAATAAGTTTTTATAGGATATTGTGATAATCTCAATAAACCATTAAACCTTATGTTTTAACTATGTTTTGGTTATAGGTTTCTAGATTCATAGAATTACAGAAGCAACCATTTTTTTCACATGTGTTAGATACTCGTGGTCATTTTAAAATAAAAAAATAACCTCACTCATTTAGTCGTAAGATATTTGCATCCTTGATCGAGTATCTAGTTTTGCTTGTATAACAAACTTAAATCTCAAGAGATGGTTGTTTTGTTTACTACTTGATTTGCATTCATTACGTTCTCACAAATTCACTATCGTGGACCAACTTTTCTCTTGTATTATAAACGTTGGGTGCTAAATGAATGTTTTCTAGGTGTGGTAGCATAAATACATAATAATAAAATAAAGGGGTATGATGAAAAGAATGAAAGAATACAAGAGTGTAAAATATATTAAAAAAAAATTGTAAGTGGAGTTGTGGTGTGAGAAATAATAGCACTAACAATGCTGCCACTATTATCGGAGATCATAACCTACAACAGTACAAGTACCCCTCAGTCACTCACTTCTTTTGTACGTTATGCTTTTGCAACTGAAATTTATCCTTTGTTATTTTTGTGGGGCGATATATAGCTTTGTTTTTAACTTCTGATGTATGATTTGATTCGGAGGATAAATGTTATTTTAATCGGGTTCATTTATTTATTTTCTAGCCGGAACTGGACCCTCAACTCCGCCAGGAGAAAACTCACAACTGAAAAAACCATCTGGTTCAACTCTGAGTATTTTTGTTCAGAGTGAGATTTGAACCCAACACTTTTATACTATACATATCTTGTAGTAACTCGCATTAACCACTTAAGCTAAAAATTAATAGTGATAAAAAGCTATGATAAGTAGCTATATTGTAGTGTTGATCAGGCAGGCCCAATAGGCTAATAAAATGATGTTAGGGCTTGGGACTTTCAAAATTAAAAAGCCTCAATTTTTTTCTAAATATTTTCATATGTATTAGGCTTGTGGATTGGTCTCGTAGAAAAAAATGAAAAGGAGCAGTTGGTAGGGGTTTTATCTTGTGGGTGATAGAGAGTCAGAGAGATAACAAAGTAGATTTTTACACATTATTTCTACCAATCGAAGGATGATGGGGAGATTAACCAACAGCCAAGCCTTATAGTAGCAGTCAATGGACTTAGAAGTTAGAAAGATGAACCAACACGCCGCAATTCGTATCTGACGTCAGACGCCACTAACAAAAGGTTTCTTTTCCAATTTGCCGATGCAAGGATGCCCATTGAAATCTTTGATTAGTTGTTTTGTTCTTAAATAGTTATATGTTGATTAATGATTCTAAGTGTAAGATTCTTGAGTTTGTGAATTGTGATTTGAAGTTTGCACTTTGTTAATATGGATTACCTATTTGGGCGTCATATGGGATGCACATCCGCACTGGTGCATCGCAATTTTACTTTCTAAACTTATTGATATAAATTGGTGATCTATGATGCTCGCCAAAGATTACATTTTGTACATTTTAACACTTCATTTTTTATTAGTTGTTATAATCAATTTGATTTTTAACATTTAATTGTTTATATAGATTTGAAATCATTTATGTTTATTGAATTTAGATACATTGTGTATGCCCCAAGTTTACATTATAACTTTTTATTCTTTCCCCCTTGATTAATTGTTAAAAAGATAATGACTTTTTTTAGCCAAGAGCAACTTTGTTAAGTTTGTTCAAGCACCACTTGAATATCCCCTAAACCAATGCCCTGAAGTGTTGTTTTGGATGGCATTTGTTAAAGTAGTGTTTTGACATTGTTGGTGGTTTATGTTTTTACTTTTTTGTTAAGTTGTTTCTCTTGACTTGATATATTTTAAAAATATTTAGAGTTTTTTTTAAGATAAGAACACTATATGTAGTTTTCTTTTAAAAAAATTAAAGGTCATTGGTCTCTTTCAAAGCTTTCATTTTTGTTATATATGTTAGTATGTGCTAAATATTCTTTACACATATTAGATTTAATGGGTCTATTTTAATCACAAGTTATCTTTTGCCTATAGACTAAATATTAAACTTTTGTCACCCGCTCAAAATACAAACTGACAAGCCTAAACGAAGCTTATATGTATATAGAAAATTGAAGGTCACACAACTCTAAATAGAACATTAAACAAGTAAGTTGCTTTCTGCATTTTTTGTTTTCTACTTTATATGTATATTAGTATTGTTTATATGTATTTTTTATAGTAGCAACTATTTGTAGATTACTTTTATAGAAAATCGAAGGTCACACAACTCTATATAGAATATTTTATAAAATAATCGACTTACATCTTTTCTTTAAATAAATTGTTATAAGAAATTGTAGTTGATGTATGCAAATCAACTTATTTTTATGGTTTATAGAGTTTATTGACTATAATTTTGGATCGAAAGCAAAAAAAATAGTTTTCGTTGTAAAGGGCTTGAATTTTAGTTTTCGCGTTGAGCCCCTAAAAAGTTTGAGTCAGCCCTGGTGTTGATGATTTTTTGTTAAGTTAGTTATGGTAGTTTGAAAATGTTTATTGTCATTATGATTTCTTATCTACTTATTTTGAAGATATAAAGATGATTTGAATACGGATATTCTAGTATCACGTAGATAAAGTTGTTGTGAGTGGATCATTCTTGATAAATAATATTCTATCAACAAATTCATAAAGTGATTTTAAGTTGTATACTTGCATATGAATGTAGATTTTAAACTTATGGTTGTTATCATGTGACTTAGAGTTAGTGAGTTCGAGTTGTGAAACAACTGCCTACAAAAATATAGAATAAGAATACGTACATCATGTCCAACGGATCAACTACAAAAGTTCGAGTTATGACACCCTCGGACTACACATATAAGCATCTTGTTCATCAGGTTTGCTCTTATGTATATAGATTTCAATGGATCAACTAGAACTCCTTTATAGGTCATGTTAACAATTTATATAGTGTCATATAAACAATTCACTAAAACCTCTATGAATTATGAACACGAAGAGACATCTAATCGAGTACATGTGATTCTATTGCTTTTATGATTTTATCATTTTGTGTACTAGAATACACGTTCATTCTTTATGTTAATTGTTTCCAAAGTAACACAATGCTAGCTAGTCTACTAGTAAAAGTGTAAGTCTTTCACACGAGTAATGATATGTTCAAAACTCACTAAAGACATGAGGTAAATTTAAAATGTAGTATGATTAGATTAGGTTTGTTAAAAAGAATATTTTCAAAAGTTTTTATTCATGATAATGTTAATGTAATTGTGCTATTAAAGGTTAATAGAACTTAATGACTATCCAAATGTCAATGAGGTTCTAGTAAGCAAACAATCACAAATAGTTGTCGTAGCACATAGGAAGTCGACACAACCGCTGGCATGTGTTTGCAGACCACATAATATTATTAATTTCATGCCTGCAATATTGTGATAATTGTGCTTACCTAATATATAATCTAATATGATATATAAAAACTAAAATTGTTTATATAATAAATCTATAAACTCAAAAACGTAATTAGTGTTGCAAAAATAAGTCCAGACGACCAATTAATGGACGATTAGTCGCAAATCGGCCACCCAACTAGGAGTTTTTACCTAACCGGCCAATTAAACGCTAGGCGCCTAACGGTGGTCAAATTTACCCCAAGGCGGCCTAAGGTGGACCTAGTCGGTCCTAATCGGCCAAAAATCGAAAATTCCGGCGAGTTTTCCAGCCAGATTCCAGCGACTTTCTGGTCAGATTATGTTGACTTTTTCAGGGACTTTTGAAATTCCGGTGAAAATTATGTAAATTCTAGCAAAAATTATGTAAATTCCGGCCAGATTTATTTATATGTATATAAAACTAAATATTTTGTTTTAAATTACATATAAAAATATGTCTATATATATATGTAAAATTGAAAATTATATATAAAAATTCCAAACCGATTAATCCCGACTAATCTCTAGTCGGTATCCAACCGCTTGATTAGCGCCTAGCGATTCTTTTACAATATTGAGCGTAAGAATACTCTACTTGTATTTCCAGAAGTGTGTTGCCTCTACTAACAAAGAAAAGAAAAAAAAAGTGTTATAAACATCATCATGTTATTCTAAAAAGGATATTCTGAACAGGTCTAACTATCACCCATGATATTTACAAAAGATTTGTTCAATCTTTCACTTATGCAAGGCTTCATCAGGCTAACTCTGTTATCTAAGCAAATCACCTAAAAGTAGACGTGATCAACGAATTAGTTTATGCTAAGTGAACGTGCAATAATTCAAATATACATCACTTTACCCCATAATGACACAACTTGCTTGAACCATAAACTCCCATGTGATTTTAAATCACAAAATGGGTCAAATTACTCTCATTTGAGTCTAGTAACGTCTCAACTCTCAATATTTTCTATCCCTAACTCCTTTCAATTTCATGTTACGTACCGTCAATATAACCGTAATTTAAGGGATGTTTGGTAATCTCTTAATCAGTCTCTTAATGGTTCAGGTATCTGAATGGTTCAAAACTTAATAGTTCAGACTGTTTATTTCGCTAGCACATGTCTGAATGGTTAAGATATTTACTTCTGAATGGTTAAGCATTATACTGATGCTGAATAGTTAAAAGGTCTAATGTTGTATAATTAAAACATATTATCTGAATTGGTTAGATATTTGTCTTTGAATAATTAAATAATACACTAACTCTCAATAGTTCAGATTTTTTAATGGTTCAACACTTAATGGTTCAGACCTCTTATTAGTTCAACACTTAATCATTCAGAAGTTGTCAAACAACCCTTGTTAATCTTACAAGAACTACAGCAAAACGTACTACGTATTAATAACTCCACACATAACATCACATAGTTACACAAGTTATATTAGTAGAACACACGAGCAACACACACCGTACATAGCTTTCAAGGGGTATGTCACTTTCACCCGTATAACATTTTGGATAACCAAAGTTCTACCGGGTAATACTGTAATTGTATGAAATGCCCACCAAGTAGTTGATGCTTAGAGTACTTAGCCGGTGTATACCATGAATGTGCAAATTGTACACTATAACGTAACCACATACGCATCCCAAAAATCATGTGTAATACTTGATGGATCACCATAACCACAAGAAGTACTCACCACCGATCTCCATCATTGCCGCCACTACTGACTGTCGTTCACGTGTCAAGAGCCACCATGTATAGTTATATATATAT
>BJCM01063842.1:0-16861 GCA_018326385.1 Flaveria bidentis
TATATATAAATTTTACATTTTACCTTATATATACTACCTCACATTTTATATCAAAATCATCACATTCCTATTTATTTTTTCTCCTTTTCCTCTTGAATTTTTAAATAACCATTTCCATTAGAAAATATCGGGTCATTGGCTTTTCTTACATGAGACTTTAGTTCTCTTTTGACATCAGACCAAGCTTTAATGAAAAAAAAGGATCGTATTTGGAAGGAATTGGAAGAGGACGATTGGTTAGATTAGTTTTTTATTTATTATGTGTTTTTTATTTGTTATGTTTTTTTATTATGTGTTTTTTATTTATTTTTAATAAATTTTATTTGATTATAATGTTTGATTTTATATTATTATTTTACATTTTAAAAGTTGAAATAAATTAAATAATTCGTTAGAGCCCCTGATAATCTGAATCACAATAGGGTTAGACTATTTGATCAATGATTTTATTGAATGTCTAGTCAGCCTTTAATAAATATCATATGAAACAATATTAGAGAATAACTTTAGGAGGAATTTTATCTCATAACACATAGTCTAAAAGGAAAAAATCATGATAGTTGAAATTTGTTTAGAAATGTTAATCTCAATCATTTAGTGACGAAACATGTTATGTAAACAATAGAAGTGCATGTTTCAATCATAAAACGGGTTAGTTTTGGGGTGTTTTATTAAAAATGTGTCTAGGTACAAAGAAAACATGGCCGTATTGGTTGTAGGTTGTCAAATGGGTATTCAAATATTTGCAACTTTATAGACATGCTTATTCGAGAAAGTATTATGATATTCTTTTATGCTTAAGTTATTTATAGCCAAGAATGGACGAAAAGTGTTTGCCAGTTAATCCAACCTAATCAATTTTGACCTGATTACCTAACAAACACATTCCACCTATATTGCCGTCTCCAAGTAGCATGAACTAGTTACGACTAGTTAAATACACGAGTAAGCTACAAATAAAACTAACATGAGCGTACGTGTTCAAATCAATCATAAGATAAATTTACTTTTTTAGTCTAACTGTTGTATCTTAAATAAAAACCAAGTTTTGAGATTGTATTTTAAGTTTGTAAGGATTTTCTTGATTGCAACTTGTAGCATCTTCTCAAAGAACAATCAGTAGTATTAATGTAGTTCCTAAATGTTTGGCATATGTCATACGAAGGTAAGCACTTGTGTTAGCATCTAGTAAACTTCCCTTCTAGGAAAACATGACTTTGGGTAATGAATTCACTGATGGAATTTTACCAAGGGGTCACCGTTGAAGAATATCATCGCAACTAAAGTGTTTTCGCTAAAATATTACTGACAGATTACTAACAATGATCTCTGAGTAGTTCTTTAAACATTCACCAATAGATTTTTACATTAGGAGACATTATAGCTAAAACGAGTGGTGGAAGCATGATTCTGTGAGGCTAATTTGTTTTATTTGAAATCTTCGAAATGTTTAACCTAAATTACCGACGGTTGCCATAGTCACAAAATTAACTATTGTCGCTAACTTTCATCATCTCATAAAAATTACTTCGTTAAATCACTGTTAGTGGACCTAGTCATGTTATAATGAGATATATTAGATGATAAGTGATTGATGTGTTTTATATATGATTTATTGCATACTAGATATGTAATTATTCCTCTATGTCACTATTAAAATACTACTTCAGCTTAGTTATATTTCATAAGCTTCAAGATAACAACTAGCTAAAACGATATATAAATTTGATACTTATCGAACAAATTATCAACTGATTGAACAAATTAAGTGATCATCAGAATTTCAAATGCAAAAGCTAGTGAAATAGTGAATTTTAAATACAATTAAATTTGGGTTGAAAATTAAATTGGATGAGTGGGTCAATGGGCTGGGCATTGTGCACAATCAAAGAAAAAGCCACGTTTGGACCATGGTGACGGAACAGCCTACTAATCATAACAGCCCATCCAAAGTTGTAACCGGTAAAGCCGTAAGGTGCACATTGAACCCGGGTTCAGAACCCGACCTGGTTTCAATTCGGGTTATAGGGTTCAAACCATTTTGTCCCCCCTACACTCCAACTGGGGTTCTACGGTAGAACTTCTACCCAACCCAACCCGGTTTAAACCTGATTTTTTATTACAATTTTGTCATCTTGAAACCGGGTTGGACCCGATCCGTTTGAAAATATTTCTTTTACCACAAACCGACCCAAGTTGAATCCGACTAGTTTCAAATTGAACCCGGTTTGCGCACCTCTAGTAACTAGAGTCCAGAGTCCAGAGGTTAATAACATATTTGTTTGGTTAGTAACCTATTTCTATTACTACAAAATCCTAATCTATGAAACCTGTTACTTTAATCGATTAAAATGATTACTTTTTAAATAATAATTTTAACAAAAATCAACAAGAATTACCAGTTGATCGGTTTTTTGGCGAATTAAATTAACCGCTTGCTCCTCTAGAAACTCGAAACCGGGTACAAACCAACAAGTACAATCGGTTACAAATGAATTTTGCATTAGTTTTTGGGTATATCGGGTTAACTGGTTTTTCATGCACCTCTGGTTGTAACTAAGAATTTGATATGCACAAATTAACCAGGTACAATAACCACAACTTGCCTAGCCCTTTTTTTGTTAACCCAACCTGATCCAATCCCGATTTCTTGTTGTAACCGATTCAACCTGAAGGTTTAAAGTATTAAAAAAACCAACTAGTTTTTTTAAGTGGTAATAAAACAACAGTTAGTAACCAAACCTAACCAATTTCGTAAGATTAAATAGACCATTTAAAGCATGCATAAAATTTTACAACTACACTTGGTTCTTATTTACTTGTGTTCATTCATATTGTATAAAACGGCTAGGAGTATATTTATATCTTCATAATTTTAGATTCACGTATTTAGTCAAAGATATTGTTAAGTTAGTGATTACTCATGTAGTCATGTTAGAAGCCTTCCAATGTGGATTCTCTATGGCACAAAATTTACTTTTTTTGGAAGTACAATGTTGCATCTCACATCTTGAATATGCATATTTAAATAATTCCTAAAGTATATGACTTGATCATGTCAAAGCACCCATTCTTTATAAAGAAAATGTCAAAATAAAAAACTCTAATATCCAATTAATGGCCTTTTTGTATTTACTTCATTAGGTAACCTATCATTTTCTCTTTTCTCTATAAATTGTCTCAACTATTTTACATCATACTCTTAGGTTACATTCTACACCTACTTATTTCATATTTTTAATGAAATAATTGAATAGATTAGAAACTTCAAATTCACTCTTAGAACTTGAAAGTTATTTATTTTTCTTGATCTCTATTTCTACACATTTACAAACCTATTTTTTATTTTATTTTATAGCCTAAGTTAATATTAAGTATTAAATAAAAAGTATCTGTAACTAATTTACAGGATTTTTATCAAAATGGTCATGATTGACCATGCTTTCACCAAAATGGTCATGAAATTTAAGCCTACAAGTCTTCTGTTTATTGATCCAGCTAATTTCAACCGTCGATATTCTTTATTTTCAACCTATAGGATAACGGGCTAAGCATTCGCACCCAGAGAGAAAGACCACGAATAAACATGACATATCATTAAGCCTGTAACACAACACAACTTGTGGTTGATCAAATTGATTCTTGTTTCTTTTTAAAACTTAGTGAATGAAAATGTTTTTTTGACTTTTTTGTTTTTGGTTCACTTTTAAACCTCCCTCAATTATTATATCATATTATATATATGCGCAAATTGATACGATACTTCTCTTCTAGAAAATATGATCAGAAAAGATCAACGATGTTATACCACTCTCTTAATTTGACTCAATGAAACGCATCATTATATTACACAACTGATCTCTTCTTTTATCCAAATAAAATATCTATTACAATATTATATGGTAAGATAACATTTTTAAACAAACTTGAGATCACATATTTAAATGTCATTTCATTCTGTTTAACACTTACCGAAATATCAATAGGCATCATACCCAAAATCCTAAAACCATGAACCCAATGAATATTGTTATCCTAATGTTAATATTTTTTTGTTACCATTACGTTACTGCAGAATTTAAACACCATCAAAAGACATACATTGTTCACATGGATAAGAACCTCATGCCATCACCATTTTCCGACCACCTGCAATGGTATGATTCTACAATGAGATCAGTAACTGATATGTTGTATGCCTACAACAAGGTTATGCACGGGTTCACTACGAGGCTCACTGTCGATGAAGCCGAGCGACTTAAACAACAACACGGGATCGTGTTTGTTCAAGAAGAGACAGTATACGAGCTTCACACCACACGAACGCCCGAGTTTCTTGGACTAGAAAGAAGTGATGTCATGCTTCCAGTGTCCGACTCACAAGGTGACGTAATCGTCGGTGTGATGGACAGCGGTGTGTGGCCTGGAAGTAAGAGCCTAGATGATACCGGGTTCGGCCTGGTTCCAAGTAGGTGGAAAGGTGTGTGTGAGACAGGCCCAGGCCTTAACAAGTCTAGTTGTAATAGGAAACTAATCGGTGCTAGGTATTTCTCCAAGGCGTATGAGGCGTTCATCAACGGGACATTCGATCCGAATGTGGAGTCGAGGTCTCCTATGGACGATGATGGACATGGGACACACTGCGCGACTACTGCAGTTGGTTCAGTAGTCGCGGGTGCTAGTCTCTTTGGCTATGCAAAGGGGACCGCACGAGGAATGGCTCCTAATGCTAGGCTAGCTGTTTACAAAGCATGTTGGCGTAGAGGATGCTTTAGTGGTGACATACTAGCTGCATTCGAGACCGCAATCACTGATGGTGTCGATATATTATCAGTGTCGGTTGGATACGCAACTAAATTTATCCAGGATCCAATCGCTTACGGGTCATTCAAGGCGGTATCCCATGGAATATTTGTATCAACCTCTGCAGGAAACAACGTACCCACTGCAATGCCCTTAATGAATGTCGCCCCATGGGTGATTACAGTTGGTTCATCAAGTCTAGATCGTGATTTCCCCGCTTATATCACCCTTGGGAATGGAAAGAAATTCTCACGAGTATCATTGTACAGTAGTGAGGAAGCATTATCAGGTTCCATGATGCCACTGGTTTTCGCGGGTCATATAAGTAATATTACAAATAGTAGTTTATGTTACGCAGGTTCATTGCCAGCTGAAAGTGTAAGAGGGAAAATTGTGATGTGTGAGATGGGGTTAATTTCAAATGTGGTTAAGGGTATGATGTTAAAGGCAGCTGGCGGTGTAGGAATGATCTTAGCTAACACGGCTTACCGTTTTAAAGAGCTTGAAATCAACTTCCAGCTCATACCAACAGTGGTGGTTGATAAGAGGGCACGAGACGCGATCAAAAGGTATATAGTCTCGAGTCATGATTCAAAGGCTAAGTTTACATTTCAAGGTACCAAATTAGGCGTTCAACCGTCTCCTGTAGTCTCACAATTAAGTTCCAGGGGACCAAACCCGGATACGCCTTATATACTCAAACCTGATATCATAGCACCAGGAGTGAATATTCTTGCAGGATGGACTGCAAGAAATAGTCCCACCAAATTAAAAGATGACCCTCAGACGCGTCAAATTTAATATCCTTTCGGGGACATCTATGGCGTGTCCACACGTAAGTGGGATAGCGGTTCTACTCAAAATAGCGCACCCCAAATGGAGTCCAGCGGCTATGCAATCTGCACTTATGACCACTGCATATAACACGTATAAAAACAATAAAGAGCTGCTGGATGCTGCAACAGGAAAGTCCGCGACTCCATTTGATCTTGGTTCAGGACATGTTGATCCGGTTGCTGCACTTGACCCCGGTCTTATTTATGATGCGTCTAGCAATGACTACCTGAGCTTCCTTTGTGCATTGAATTACACCACTTCTAGTGACATTAAGTCATTATACGATAAAAGTTTCGAATGCATTGAAGGAAAGAAGTATAGGGCGGAGGATCTTAATTACCCCTCATTCGCGGTTCCTTTGTCGACTTCAGGACAAACCATTGTTAAGTACACAAGGACTCTGACTAATGTAGGCAATCCGACAACATACAAGGTTGCGACAACGTCAAAGACGCGTGCTGTGAAGATAGTTGTTGAGCCAGAAGTGCTAACGTTCATCAAGAAAAATGAAAAGAAGGTGTACACTGTGACATTCAATTCTACTTCTATGCCTTTAGGAACTAATGGCTTTGGTCGTCTAGCATGGTCTGGTGGAAAATATGTTGTTAGTAGTCCAATTGCTTTTGAATGGGTTGAATAACTTTAAATAATATTGTAATGTTGCTCTGTATGAAATAATATATCTAAATAATTAAATGTGTCATCGTTTTATAATTAATAGATTGCTTTGGATATTGACTATTTTCATTCAAATATTTAAGCATTGCATTGTATCGGTGTTTCAAAATATACAACTATAATTTACGGCTATAAGTACGTGAACATTACAGATTTTAACATTTTATTGTATACACTAGCTTTAGTAAACCCGTGTATTACACAGGTTGAATAAATAAAATATTTATATAATAAATTTATTGATTATAAAATAATATTCTAAGATATGATATGATTGAAATTACGTATGAAAAATTACTATAAATAATAAAACAGTGATACCAACTTTTTAAAATTTTGTTTTAATTTTTATTTAAAAAAAATATTTTGTTTTAAAACAAACCGTATAAAAATATCATTTTTAAAAAGTTTCTTTTTACAACTCCCAAATTTGATTACTTTTTGTTTTTAAAAAATTGACATTTTAATAATATCAATTTATTTAGAAATAACCTTAAGAAACAGATTTCTTTCTTAATTTATTAAATATTAAAAAGTATTAAATTAATATTATTAATAATTAAGGTAATTATTTAATAGAAGAGAGATGCAATAAACTTTTGGTAAGAATGATTGTGATGCTAATATGTGTCACCCACATTTACCCTTTTATTAGAGCAGAGATATGTTACAAATATGCAAAACAAAAAAGAATTAGAAGCCCCGTACACGTTCTCGCCGTGAAGCGCGGGTACAATCTAGTTGAATACAAATATTAATTAATATTAAAAAAGATATAAATTTGAGCCCATTTGGGAGGTCCAATCTAAAAATGTTAAGAATCTTTGAATTGGGTCGACCCTCCATTGGTTTATTATCATCCGTAAACACATATTTGAAGTTTGTATGCTTAGGTTAGTGACTACTAAACACAAACGTTCATAATTATTGATACAATAAATGCACTAACATCGATGGTTACGTATATTTCAAAATAGGTCGTTGATAAATGTTTCGTTTGGCACGTGTGACTGATCCACCAAACTTCAAAATCACACACAATGTTAAAGCAAACATATATTACACATCTATTCTAGCTTTAACCAAGTGTCCTCTTGTGATATGCTTCTAGATTCTATAATATCATCCAACTATTTAAGCTCCAAAGCCATGGTATTAGATAATTCCTCCTCTTGAATATTAGGCCCAAACATCTCCCAACCAATTCACAAATTCCTTTTTAAAGTTTTGAGTTATCCTGTCGAAAACTTTGTTATATGTTAGGGAGGCCGAAAAACTAAAAGAAGTATTAGCATTAATAATTATAGAATCAAATTCTGGCATATCAAGCCGAGAGTTGAAAAACAGAAACTATATTGGCCAAAATCCACCGGATTCATACTCTGTAGACTAAAAACAGACAGTGATAGGAGGAAAATCTTTAAAGAACAAAAAAGTTGATATCCAACGAACTAATTGGCTCCTAAGTTAAAAAACACGCTGGATTTCAAAACACATTGAGTAAAAATTTTATGCTTGAAGCCTTAGAATATTCCGCAACAAAACATATTGTTTTGGTTGTTATATCCTTCAAAAACAAGACGAGTACTCTTAGAAGACTCATAGTCTATTTTAAGAGACTAATGCTAGAATAAGATAATCCTTAACCAGTACCATCTTCTTCTTCATCGTCTCTTGTTTGATTTCGTTTATTCTAGTTATAAGCAAACACTGGAATTTATTTCTTTCTTTTGTTAATAAATTTGGTTTTAAGAATGTTCTTTTTTACAATTTTACGAACCAAATTTCTACGAATTAAAATTAAGAAAATGTAAAAAATATTTAAGATCATGCAACGTCACTTTGGATCTAACAACCGAGATTTGAGTTGACACAAACCTAATACATGTTAGTTTGCATAGCTTATCATGGTACAAGCCTTGACCTACTCACTTGGCTCTTCTGTGCAATCATTCAATTAGAAGAAAATAAAGTACCAAAATCTTTAAAGTTATAACATGTGAATTACATTTTTTTGAACGGCTGGTTAGTTGTTAGAAGTTAGTAACACCAAGTTAGTAATAATTCACCACTGCCAAAGTTTAAATCTTGAACATTCAAAAGAGGCAAAGCCTCCCACCTTCCCCTTGAACCACTAGGTCAAAAGATAATTGGCACGTGTGAATTACTTAATTTGAAATATCCTATGTTTCTTAGTGTGTAGATCACAAAAATACATCATCAAATTATTTAAAGAAATTAGGGACTAAAAATATGATTTAATGAATAAGTTTGTTGCTCCAGGATGCCTAACCTCTACATAAATTATGCACGCATTTACACGTTAGATCACGAGCAATTAAAATCTTGTTGTATTATTCCTATGATATTATGAAGCAGACATGTTGTGACGAGGAATTGGCCTAGGCAATTGAATATGGATGTTGATGTGTAAAGAACTAATAAAACAAAAAACTAAAAAGAATGAAAGAACTTGTGAGCTCCACCATCTATTAATTAAACATTTATCAACCGTGAGTGTTAAAATCCGCACCGAAAAAATGTGATTGTTGAAATCCGCAACGAAAAAATTAGAAAAAAATAAAACGTACTTTGACACCACAACAAAAAAGTAAGACAAACTAAAAGACATACGAAAAATAAAAAAGAAAATGAATAAAAGAAAACTAGACAAAAAGTGGATAAAGAAAAACAAAAAAGGAAGTTAAAAGTAATTGGGGATAAGAATCCAACCTGAGTTATTATATAGTTTAGCGTGTCTTGTTACATCATGAGAAACCCATCATTTTTGGGTTTATAACCTGTAAACAATTTTTTTATAACGACATTAAAATCAAAAAAAATAAACAAAATTTACAAATGGGATTGTAGACTGTTGCGTGTCTAACCGACCAATCATCTCAACTCACGTCACTGCCTACTTGGCAACCAGTCACTATTAATAAAATTTTAGAAATCATATATAGATAATAATTATTAAATACTCTCATCATAAATCACCCTCATACCACCAAAATCAAACTTCACTTTATCAACTAATTGCTGGCACATTTACATTCAATTATTGAAAAACATTAATATAACTATGGAAAGCATTGATTTCAAATACTCTAATTTCACTTACACAGCTGGAAAGAGAAAAATACATTCCAAGCAGTGGCAGATTATAGATACACGAATTTTTATCAAGGCTAAAAATCAGTGATGATAACAACGATTTAATATAACTTGCAAGTTACTTCTGTAATCATTAATCAACATAACCCTTTAAACTTGGTTAAACAAATAATTAAATACCAGGAAACAAAAGATAGTTAATCAAACTAAATAATTAAATAACCAAAGTTTCAAGTTTTAATTCTCAAATCAACCAAAGTAAAAGAAGAAACAAACTTACAAATTAAGGGGCTGTTTGGTAGCCTCTTAATCAACATCTTAATGGTTCAGATGTCTGAATGGTTCAGCACTTAATGGTTCAGACTGTTTGTTTCACCAGCACATGTCTGAATAGTTAAAACATTTACCTCTGAATGGTTAAGCATTATATTGATGTTTAATGGTTAAGAGGTCTAATTTTGAATGGTTAAGACATATTATCTGATTTGGTCAGATATATGTCTTTGAATAATTAAATGATATACTAGCTTTTAATGGTTCAGCACTTAATGGTTCAGACCTCTTAATGATTCAGCATTTAATCATTCAGAAGTTGCCAAACAACCCCTAAGTTAAATAATTATTTGGCTGCCAGCACGATGATAACACCTTTTGCAACTATCGTTGGACGATGTAGGCTTGATAGAGCAAATGTTGTTTAATTTTCTGTTTCCAGTAGAAAACATGACACAAACCTTATATTACAGGTAGACATGACAAATGACCTGTTTTACTTGAAATTTTTTATTTTTGTTTTTACATATTGCTACTCCAATAATACAAAATTAGACTAAAAACTATGTCTGTAAACAATTGTGCTTAAACTACTATAAGTTTTGATTGCTTGTGATGAGACTTCTATAAGTTTTAATTGCTTGCGATGATCTATATGGTGATTTTATATTGTATGGTCCTATATGTTTATAGGTAATGTTTACCTATATCACATCCTCTCAAACCTCGTCAATGGTTTGGCTATTATAAAATTTACTGGGTTTAGTTATGGTTATGGTTGTGGTTATGATAATTACTATACGTTTTAACATATAATACTCTTTAAAATATTATAAAACAAAAGCGTCAGCTTGTGAACCAGCCAAATTGATTCGAGACTAAGATGTTTGTGAGTTTGAGCTGGAACCAATCAAGACCCATTTAAGCTAAACCCAAACCCATGTCACTCAGTTTTATGTTAATTCAAAGTGTTAATGTCTAAGATAAAGATGAAGAAACAGCTTTTGGTTATAATTTATTTCATTACTAGGTGGAGATTACGTTCTTTCTTTTTGGTATTCTTTTTAATATTATATCCATTTTTAAAAATAAAAGTCAGGCAATAATTCAAATATTGTTAACTTTTTTAATGCCATAGTGCTTCTTAAAAAAGACGTTGATTCCTCATCCTTAACTAAAACCAATCACCAACCCTTTTCACTCAATTATTACAGAGACAGAGAGAGCAACAATATACCTAAATTTGATCAAAAAAATTTGGGCTACAACATCTATGTATAATGTATCACTGACAGCAAATAATATTAGCATCCGATAAAAAATAATATTAGTTATTTAGTTATGTATCACTGACAGCAATTTAAAACTGTAGTAAAATGTTGTGAACCACTTACGTTGCTTTCGACATTTAATTGTACCATTAAGACTTGAAACATTTTTAATTATTATTGGGATTGATTGCCATCACTCTAATATTAGCCACACATGAAGAAGTAGATTCCTTTCCAGTGACTTTTTAGCACATACCAAAAAGACTCATTGATTAAGAGTCCACTCAGTAGGTCCACTTACTTTAAATCCATGATGATAACAGCTTATGCATGCCCCATAATATATATGTTAACAGCAGCTAATGCCACTATAATCTCAAAATTACACTCATTCAATCTTAATCTTTTATGTTCACCACCAGCAGTTGCAAAAACAGCTCAAACATTTTCAGAAGATGAAGCCGAGGAATGTTGTTCTGATGGCGGTGATCGCGGTGTTTTGCTACCGTCATGTGGCTGCAGACCCGAAACACCACCAGAAGACGTATATTGTTCACATGGACAGAGCCGTTAAACCATCGGTGTTTTCGGACCACCTGGAGTGGTATGAAACGTCCATGAGATCAGTATCTAAGTCCACATATATGTTGTATGCTTACGACAAGGTTATGCATGGGTTTTCCACAAGGCTAACCGTTGAGGAGGCGGGTTTACTTGAAAAACAGCGTGGGATTATTTCAGTTCAAGAAGAAGTGATGTATGAGCTTCATACAACTCGATCACCCGAGTTTCTTGGGCTAGAAAGGAGTGACATGATGCATAATTATGAGTCACGAGCAGGTGGTCATGATGTCATCGTTGGAGTGGTGGACACAGGTGTGTGGCCCGGAAGTAAGAGCTTAGATGATACAGGTTTTGGACCCGTTCCCGGTTCGTGGAAAGGCGAGTGTGAGAGTGGCACGGGGTTTAACGTGTCATGCTGCAATAAGAAACTGATTGGTGCGCGGTATTTTTCTAGAGCATATGAAGCGGCTTACGGGTCAATTGATGAAAGTGTTGAATCCAAGTCTCCTATGGATGATGATGGGCATGGAACACATACTTCAACTACAGCAGCGGGGTCTGCAGTCGCTGGGGCAAGTCTTTTTGGTTTTGCAAAAGGGAAAGCACGTGGAATGGCCCCGCGTGCCAGGGTGGCGGTTTATAAAGCATGTTGGCTCGGTGGGTGTTTTGGCAGTGACATATTAGCTGCAATGGAGAAGGCAATCGTAGATGGTGTTCATGTACTATCGCTCTCGATAGGAGGTAGTGTTTCTGATTATCCTAATGATGTTGTAGCTTACGGGGCGTTTAAAGCAGTATCCCATGGAATATTCGTATCATGCTCTGCTGGCAATAGCGGGCCCACGCCTCAAAGCGTATCAAACGTCGCCCCGTGGATAGCTACCGTAGGAGCAGGAACACTAGATCGTGATTTCCCGGCTTATGTTACCCTCGGGAATGGAAAGAAATTGTACGGTGTATCACTTTACAGTGGAAAACCGTTATCCGGTTCGATGATTCCACTTGTGTTTGCTGGTAATATGAGTAACACGACAACTGGCAGTCTATGTGTACCCGGCTCATTGCCTCAGGGGCGTGTTACTGGGAAGATTGTGATGTGTGAACGTGGGTTGAATTCTCGGGTCCAAAAGGGGATGGTGGTGAAGGCTGCTGGTGGTGTAGGAATGATATTAGCCAACACTGATACATTTGGTGAAGAACTTGTGGCTGACACCCATCTCATACCAAGTACCGCCATAGGTCAAAGAGGTGGTGAAGAAATAAAAAGATACATAGTCTCAGATCATAATCCAACAGCTACGATTGTATCCAGAGGAACTCAACTAGGCATTCACCCATCACCCGTAGTTGCAGCCTTCAGTTCCCGCGGTCCAAATCCGCTCACACCAGAAATACTCAAACCGGATTTCATAGCACCAGGGGTGAATATCTTAGCTGGTTGGACCAATAAAATAGGTCCCACCGGCTTAACCGAAGACCCACGGCGTGCAGAGTTTAACATCGTGTCTGGAACGTCGATGTCCTGCCCACACGTAAGCGGGTTAGCCGCACTGCTCAAGGAAGCTCACCCAGAATGGAGCCCAGCTGCTATAAGATCAGCACTTATGACCACAACATATAGCACATACAAAACCGGTGAAGGGCTGCAGGATGTTGCAACCGGGATGCCATCAACACCATTTGATCACGGTGCAGGGCATGTGGACCCAGTTTCAGCCCTTGATCCCGGTCTTGTCTATGATGCCTCTGCTGATGATTACTTGAGCTTCCTTTGTGCTTTGAACTACAGTTCTGCTTCTATCAAAATGTTTACAGGTGGAAGTTTCACATGTACAGCAGGAAAGAAATACAGGGTAGAAGATCTTAATTACCCATCCTTTTCAGTTCCTTTATTGACGGCTTCAGGGGAAGATGGCGGAAGCAGTGCAACCAGTATTGTTAAGCACACAAGGACTTTGACAAATGTGGGCCTACCGGAAACTTACAAGGTTTCGGTCTTTTCAAATACGAGGGCTGTGAAGATCAAAGTCGAGCCAGAAGAGCTAACATTTATGGAGAAAAACGAGAAAAAGGTGTATACTGTGACATTTACTGCTGGTTCCATGGAATCGGGGACTACCAGTTTTGGCCGTCTAGTATGGTCTGGCGGAAAATATGTTGTAAGTAGTCCAATAGCTTTTAGCTGGGTGTGATTGCTGTAAAGATTATTGTAATATTGCTTAGATCAAGCAATGTAAATTATTTGCTATAATAGCACAAATTTGTAACATTTTCTTCCTTGATATACAAGTAAAGAAGATTAAATGAAATAAGTTTTATGATTTGCGATGCGCGGTACTTCCTTATAGGTACATATATTAACTACAAATATAGAAAAATTACAAGCAAACATCTTTGGATGCATCAACTGTTGCAGCTAAACAACTAGTTGCTAATATAAAGATGTCTTATGGATTTATGTTGACATTTTATAACATTCAGCACATAACTAAAACCCAAAGAAGTAATATCCCCTAAAGAAGCTAGAGTGAGGCCTAATTGAAATGTAATCGAATTACTAATCGTGTCAATGTGTCATGGAGGCCCTTGCGCATATGTCTCAAATCCAAATCACCCTCCCGGCTACCAATTATATGAAACAT
Organism: Flaveria bidentis; assembly: GCA_018326385.1. Classification (NCBI taxonomy): domain Eukaryota; kingdom Viridiplantae; phylum Streptophyta; class Magnoliopsida; order Asterales; family Asteraceae; genus Flaveria; species Flaveria bidentis. Next base: position 14,186 of record BJCM01063842.1, read on the forward strand.
AATAAGGTCTAGAGATGCTTTAACAGCTTCAGAATTTTCTAATATAGTAAACTTTCGGATTTTAGTTGGCATGGAACAACCAAATGGCTTCTAGCCCAAGGGTACCAAGGTCTCGGTAGTGGTCCTCCCAAGTGGTGAGCGTTCAAGTTTATTCGTAGGCATATTGTGTAAAATTGATGTTCAAAAAAATGTTGGCAAAAGGACATTCCGCCAACAAATTGACACGTTTCATTTCTCAATGTGTCACCTTAGGCCTAAAAACAGATACAGTCAATCTATCTTTTGGGTGATTAACCAGACAACTAAACTGGAGATAGTCAATCCATCCTTGTTTCATTGGGAAAACAAAATGGAAAACAATGCTTCTAAGACATCAAGCTGATAATCAACCTTAGGGAAATCGGTTAGATTAACAGAAAGATACGCTAGACGCTGATCATTGTTTGGTTAAAATAATCGAAAAAGCAAGAAATCACCAAAAAAAGGATTTGAAGATTTCATAGCCAAGAACAGGATCAGACCAACAACTTAGATCACTTTTATCATTTTTATTAGACAATCAATCGTTTCCAGATGCCTTATTTTAACTTTAAGATAATTGTTAAAGCTTTTCATGACATAGTGGTTCCACTAACAAACACTTTGCAACAAAGTGATTCATGATCTTAAACTAAAGTAAAGGCTTATGCTTATCCCAACCAAAACCAATCATCAACCCTTTTGTCATAAAATATTTGGACCATGGAGATAAAAAGAACAACAATGTCAAATGTTATCTTTTGAACCTGCAAGTGATCTAGATATCTTTAATGCACTTCCATAACTGTATCTTAAGATCTTATCATATCAATAAGATCTTATCATATCAATACAAGATACAAACAGATTTGAGGGTTTGATTGGGGTTTGCTATTAACACTAAATCCCCATGAGTGACATCTAATCACACCACTCAACTTTTCTTTACCAATTTCTTAATGCCACTTCCATCAGCCATTTGACTATCAACATATCATTCCTTAAAAACCGAAAAAAAATGATCTAACCACAACACTATAATATATCGAGTGAAACCCTAAAAGTGATACAAACGAATAATAGACAAATTATGCATCAGGATACCACCAGAGGTTACGTAACATGTAATTGATTTGATGAACAACTAAATTAACATTTAAAAAAAGGCTGATGATCTTACTAATAGATTAATAACCAAGCAATTAAGGAGGAAAATATGTAACAATTGAGTGGTAGCTAATGAAATGGTTTTGATAATTTAAAACTGATTATGATCGAATAAGACGGTAGTTAGTAGAAGAAGATGGAATTACCAGTATTGGTTAGGGATGTCGCTCACACTGATTGTCATTTTCTGCATCCGATATCGGGTAAACGGAAAATCACTTTTGACTTTTGACCATTTGTCTTGACTTTTTAATAATTTTGTAAAAATATAAATAGAAGATAGATCATATATTGTTATAGTTTTTCGTGACCTATGGTTTCCTTAAAAGAAAGACAACAAAACTTTAAGTTTAGGCAGGATTGAAATATTTTTCACCATCTCATGCTATAAAACTTAGTTTTATGTTTTTCTAGGGTTAATCAAATTTCATAAATGTCTTTTAAAGTAGTTTTTTATTTAATCATGTAAATGTTGAACCAATAAAAGATCTGAACCATTAAGATGTTTAAATCATTAAAAACTAATACGTCGTTTAACTGTTAATTGTTAAAAATTAGTAACACATGATTAGTATTAATTCGTCACTAACAAAATTTAAACCTTAAACCTTAAATATTTAAAAAAATTAAAACTCACCTGAATCACCGGACCAAAAAATTATTAGTACGTATTGTATATTGATATCTCTAGAAATCAAATCACACGGTTAAAAACACAATTTTATTGTTTGCTTTTGTTGGCGTTGAACATCTTATCTGTACACACTCGGTCTGACCAAGCCCCTCTACGACGACAACGACACGGTAACCTTCCCCGCAACACCGGTGGCTCTCGACAGCGCCACCGTACCTTCGATCAAAACTCACACTTTCCCAAATCTTCATCATCACCACCTCAATAATCAACCAACTCAATCCAAAACGGTTTAACTTCTCTTCACACAACCCACCTGAGATCTTTTCAAGATTTTGTCTACTGATTTATCCCAATTTCAGCTGTTATTGATTTGATCTTGTAGGGACTTTTTGTGATTTAGGGTCTTCTTTGATTATATATTTATATTCGTGTGTTAACTGTTGCATCCGATTGATACATCTTCGCTTCCAGTTTGGTACTTTGGTTTTTGTTGAAGAGATCGATAAGAGCTATGGCGTCGCATTTTGAACAGTGGGAGAAAGATCCGTTCTTTTCTGCTGCTGAAGAAGTTCAGGAATCCGTCGACAGGTATCTGAATTCGAGTTTTGTCGATTAGGGTTTTGTTTTGCAGATCTGTGTTTATTCAATTGTTACTGATGTAGTTTAATGATTTTCTCGTTGAAGGATGGAATCAACGTACAGAACATTGATGCACGCATTGAAAGAGCCTTCTGTATGGAAGACAGAAGAACTTCGAAGGGATTTACGTACAGCCCTTGGAACTGCTAAATGGCAGGTGATTGACATGATATATATATATATATATATATATATATATATATATATATATATAT
>BJCM01063842.1:16881-43613 GCA_018326385.1 Flaveria bidentis
TATATATGATTAGTAGCTTCCGATTTGGAATTACTTTTGTTATGGTATTGATTGTTGCTGAACTTTTGCAGTTGGAAGAGTTTGAAAGGGCTGTTGGTCACAGTTATAGTAAATCGTCTAGTGATGATGCTAGAACAAGACATCGCGAATTCATTAGTGCAATGGAGAGCCAGATTTCAAAAGTTGAAAAGTGTTTAAACGAATCAACAGTCGCCATGAAAAAGCCGCCTCGTCCGTGGGTACGCCTAGATGAAGGAGAAAGCAAGGAACTTGCAGCATTCCTTTCAGGGACGCCTGCAGAAGTTTGCTTCAATGATGATCAAACACGGAAACAAGACGTAGCTGAATACTCCAACAATCAGTCTAATGAAAATAAGTTTTCTAAGCATAGGAGGACATTGAGTGCTGGTGCTGACATTGGTGCTGACATTGGTGCCTGGAGTATTGAGGTTGCTGATGATGTTTCGGTTGGTGGTGCTGATGTGAAAACAGAACAAACCCCTCGGAAAACACCAAGTGTTTCTGGCTTTTTAAATACCATGGAATTTGCATCGAAGTTACAGTGGTCAAAGAACGGTTACAGGAAACTGAAGCTTACAGATCATAAATTGCCCGAGACTCAGCCTGTGAGCAGAGTAAGTGTTTGAATCAAATGTGATTGTGTTAAATCTTGATTTAATATATTATATTGATGTTGATAATGTTTTGTTTTTCTTGAAAGGGTATTAATGCTTGTTATGAAAGGAGTAAGAGCTGCATTGAGAGTGATGATGATTGTTATCAGAAGCAACTTTATGGGTGGTATGGTGCTATCCAAAGACAGCTTCAAAGGTCACAGTATTACGTGCAGTATAGTCGACCGACTCATATGATATTTTGGGCCCTTGTTCTGATTTTCCTGTTTGGTGAGTTTGCTTTCTTTTAACATAATTTGTTCATTACTTAAGGTTAATGTTTCGTGAACTTACCTAAATGAAGGTTATAAACTTATGATCGTAGATCCGGATAGTGCCAAATAGTTCATATATTTTTGAATTTAGGCTAATAGAAAGTAGATATATTGTTGAATTTACTTGTAATCACAAAATCTTTGATGAATTTTGTATAGTACGAAATAAATACATATGGAGACAAGATGAATTATGTCATGTTATATTACGCGATGAGAATTTTGAATCTTCTTCTAGAACGTGGCATATATATTGTCTTTCCTTTTAGTGATGACGTATAAGGTCACCCAACTATTGAACTCCTTTTTTAGGCCAACCAAATATGCATTTAGTTTAAAAGAGCATACTTGGTGCTTGACTTGGCTCACGCTTTGCGCGGAGGCTGGATCGCTTCGCCGTACGCAGCCTTGCATTTCTCATGGGCCACAGCTTGAACTTATGACCTCAAGGTCACAAAACAACTTCACCAGTTGCTTCAAGCCTGCCCTCTATGCATTTACTTTTGTTTATGCCAAATTTTACTCAAAAAAGTTGCTTAATGACAAAAATTACTTTTATTTTTTGTCAGTTAAATACATTTTTATTATACAAAATAAAAAAGTAACCAGGTATATATGTTGTTTTTTCAGAAGTTTTATGTCGTATACATCATCCAACCTTTTTTACCGGAGGTGGTATAAATAAAACTAGATATGTGGTTTGATAGTTGGGTGGCCTTAATGAAAAATCTTGAATAATCAGGTGGCCTCCTTATACAGTATCCTTTCGTCTTATCATTGTACAACTTTTCTCAATGGCCAAGAACATGATCCCTCCTGGTATGATTTACAGTTTATAAGGTTTTCTGTGCATCTTTGTAAAGTTTTGTTCATAATGGTTTAATCATTGAAATTCTATATCTACGCTCATTTGAAAAGTGATCTAAGTGATGTATGTTGCCCGGTGCTCTTTGTACTCTGACATTCTTGAAAATATGATATAGTATAAGCTGTCCCCTGGAAATTGTTTTATTCTAATAAGAAAATACAAAGGGCTAACTTTTTTTTTTTTTGTTGCAGCATTAGTTACAGTGCTTGTGATCTGAGCCGGGGCTCTGGTCGTAGATCCATTTACTTTGGAGCCCTATATCAGCAATCAGAACCATAATTTGTAGGCGAATTAGGCCAATATTTTGAGTGTCTTGTGGTCAGGCTTTGGGAGAAAACCTGGCGCTCTGCCCCCATTCCAGAAACAGATTTGTACAGATTCACAATTTATTTTGTATTGTAATGGAACATCAACTGTAGATCTTTAGGGGGGATCATGTATGCCCTTTTTTATTGTAACTGTAAACTTTGTTCCACTTGGAATATCTAAACATGAATGAGTTTTTGTTTTGTTTTTTTTTGTTCAAAACAACCAAGCCTGGAAACACGGACATGGAGGATGTGGTGGGTTAGCTGGTCATTCTAAGTTCAAGTCAAAATGAGCTGTTTTAAAAGGATGTAATGGTTCAGGATAAAGTAATTCTAAGCAAAAGCAGTGGCAGCTGCAGCTGCAGTCAGCTTGCAGGGGGGGTGGTGAAGTTGGTGATGATGAAGGCTGCGACAACACGATGGCGGTAATGATGGCAATGGTGGTAGCGATAGACATTGATGGTGGATGATATTAGCTGTTACAAAACATTGTATAATTAGAATGATCCAAAACTCATTTAGCTCCCATTTTTGAAGAGCAGGTCATGACTGGCATAGAAACAGCACTAACATTTTTCTCACACAAAAAACAGATTACTAATAATCAGAATAACCAGTAACTCCACTAAATGTGGTCATGGAAACTCAAAAAATATGAGGCCAAATGGTGAAGATATTATTCAATCGCCACAGTCTACAAACAGAGACAGCCTCCTTAAAAAGTTCAATGCATGCCAAGAATTATAAAAAACTAATTCTGGGAAAGCTCACGGCTACGCTTTGCAGCAGCGACAACCGCATTCATTAATATTCCACGAAAACCAGATTTCTCCAATTCATGAACTCCAGCTATGGTGGTTCCGGCTGGTGAAGTTACATCGTCTTTAAGCTGACCCGGATGCTTCCCTGTCTGAATAGCCATGGATGCTGCTCCCAAAACCTGAAACGATGAACACATCACAATCATTGTTTTTCTTTTATTTTTTTTGAAAAATGAATGAAATGTTTGATGGGGAAAAACATACAGTTTGAGATGCTAAACCAAGTGCAAGTTCCCGTGGTAAACCTGCTGCTACAGCACCATCGGCCAAAGCTTCGATTACCAAAAATATATATGCTGGCCCGCTCCCGCTGTAATTAGAAAAAACTTATAATCAATATTATTCTTTGGGAGTTATTAAAGTGAGAGGGAGTACCTCAAGCCTGTGACAGCATCAAACAGTTTTTCATCAGCTTTCCATATCTTACCGACTGCTCCAAATAACTTGGCTATAATTTCACCATCTTCCTGTGTTGCACCAGCTCCTAAACTCATAACTGCATAGCAAACTACGTTTTAGACAAAGATTTCATGTATTTTTTGTAATATCTGAGAAATTTTTTTATCATAGAGCATTAGAGCCTTTATATAAGGTATGTTTGGAGTAAAATAAGCCCTTTGCATGGTATACCTAAATGAAAGTTCATATAGAATACAGCAAACAAGGAGACAAATGCTATTTGAAACATTGTTATTTGAAAACTCCCTAATAACTATGGGGGTAAAGCCAATTTAGTGAATTTACAACCTTAAAAAACTTCTCAAATCAGACAACACATTTTAATTTCTCAATCACTACTACACTAGAGGTTAGTTTCAGAAAGATTATAAGTAGGTATTGTAAACTAAGCAAAAGTGCTGTTAATCTCATTATATTGCGTGCTTATATTTGTGTCAACATTATCACATAAATCACAAAATGACAGGATCAAATCAATTAATATATATAATAAAATAAGGCAAAATAATAAAAAAAATCATACCAGATGCTCCTTCACCTACAGCAGAAGGGGTATTTGGCATTACCCTGATGAAGCGATCATGACCAGCCCACTCCTGCATTATTAAAAACCAGTGCTATAAAATAATGTGAAGACACATCATGCCATAAACTGTAGCATCAGATTATATTTCTTCTTAACATTTGAATAATTGCGACGATTGTAATCCAATATAAACATGGATACAATCTTAGATATCTGTTTTTTCGTTTTTATAGAACAACTAACTCATACACTCCCCAAACGTACTCCTAAATCTACACCAATGTCGACCATGGGACTAGAACCCGCAACCACTTGAGCAGAACACATTTAGTAAACACCATGATAGCGCTAGGTCACAAGCCCTTTGGTCATGAGTACATATGCATGATGGATCAAAAGATGGTATATATACTATCATATAATCAACAATTACGAATTATCTGATTGTAACTTCAAAAATGATACACAAGAAAATACAGTTGTCATACCTGAAGGTCTTTCAATTTGATGCCAGCAGCTACTGAGACCAGAAGCTTTTTCTCAGACAGAAGTGGTCTCAGCTGCAAAATAGCATCTCTAGCTGCAGCAAGAAAACATAAAACACAATAAACTTTCAATTTAAAATAATGCCAATTGATTAGTGAGCCCTATGGATTTTCCATCTAGTTTAAAGAACAAGAAACAAGATACAACCCAATTCAATATTGCAAAGTTAGTAGCAGCCAGCCAGTTAATGTAAAAAGTCAAATCTCAGCTGTAAGGTTGATAAATTGCTAGGAACTAACTTATTTTATTATGTTTATGAGTTTAGGAAAAAGGAAAAAGAGTAATCAGCAATGTACTTACAAGCTAATTTGATCCCACATGACTAATACAAAATCTTGGCTTCACCACCACCTATAGCTGAATAGTTTCAACATAGCAAATTTACCAAAATCAACAATTTTAGAAGCAAGTTTACCCAATAGCTAGTTACCAGATGTTATTCTACTCTCTTAAAAATGTGTTATGTTGTGGAGTGTGGAGGTTGTGTAAATGACTAAATGGGCTATACAGGATTTTTCTTTTTAATATTCATGAAAGTTAACGGAGAAAGAAGTAAAACAGATGGGCGCAAGTCAGATAAGAATAATATAGGAACATATAAAATATAGAAAAAAATGCTGATAGAAAGTTCTCATCAAGCTGTTTAATAAGCAGCTATGAGGTACTTGACGGTATGCAATATTATTAGCACTATAAGTGATATATAACAGCATAAATGGAGAAGGCATGAAAATCATGGAATTACCAACTTGTGGCTTGACAGAGAAAATCACCACATCACAGTTTTCAACAACCTGCAAGGATGTAGACAAAACTGAATCAATAAACACTCAAACGTGTATACGCATACGCAGGGTCTGAAAAGCCTGATAAAATTTCTACTTAAGTTCTTATGAACTCAAACTAGACTCGTTATCTGTTTTCAGCTGGTATCTATACTTCAACTCGAACTCGAAACCCATTAAGTTCAACTAGATAGAGCTTGAACTATATGTTAAAGATGCAGCTGGTATATTAAAAAAGTAACAAATTAATAATTACAATTTACAACCACAATTAACACAGTTGATCTCTTTTACTTACCATCAAGGAAGTGTCACATGACTTTCACTTTTTTATCATCCTATTACAATACTAAGTTGATCAATATCGCTAGTCATTTTAACCTTAACAATCATTTGTTTGTAATCAACATGCTTAAAAGGTGATTCTAATATAAAAACCCAAAACATCGAACTAAAAGCTCGTAAAATCATCAGTACGCTGATTCACTTTCTGAAGTTCATACACCTTCAACAAAAACACACCAGCATATCACAGTTACAGATTGAAACAATCAAACAAACTATTACAAAACCTGATTGTTGTGTTCATAAACACTGACGCCAAATGACTCAAAAGCCGCACGGCGAGCTCCTTTATGAGCAGTTTGAATACGAGATGCGGGGAGAACACCGGATTTGACGACGCCTCTGGCTATACTCTCGGCCATTTTACCAGCTCCGATGAACCCTAGCTTGTACGAAGCAGCAGGAATCGGTTGAACTGTAGACATTGTTGATGAATCGAAACACTTCAATCAACGGCGATTTGAAGATTTATTAGGAGAGTCGGATCAGTGGGGATTAGATTATGCTAAAATAGAGTATTAACTAGTTCTTCAGTAGCCCCAAATGATCGGACACTAGTAACCACCTGCTTAAGGATAGCCTCGCCCTCATAGGCTTACAGCTTAGCTATATCCATATGGGCCGGCCCGGACCGGTCGGGTGTTAATGGGTTGAAATGATGAATGATTTATCCATATGGGCCGGTCCGGTCTTGCTGAACTCGAGAAAAATTGAACTAAGATTTTCGGTTTAAGTATAGGAGAGATGTTGGGTTCAAAAGTAAGTGTGACACTCTGCGTAAATCTCGCATCCGTCGTATACAGGAGAGATGCTGGGTTCAAAAGTAATTTCTAGCCTCTAATATAACCAACGCGTTACGGACATATTAGTTGTGAACTTGTGGATGGTAGGAGAACTCCATAATTAAATGTGCTCAGGTGTCAGTAATCCAATGATGGATGACCTCTCTAGGCAGTTTTAATCTGGGCAGCTAAAATCAAATTTGTGAGTTACTTGTGGGCAAAACATAACATATTGGTAGGAGAGAGGGAGTGTTATGGTAAGCACGTTTAAGAGTCAAATACATTGTACTTTTGTTATGTGTTATTGTGTTATATTGATGTGTTTACATTGATTGAACATGAATTATATTTGTGTTTAATACATCAACCTAAATTTAATTACGAGGATACATTATCCCTTGTCATCTTTTCTTTTGCTTGTTGACTGTCATGCCTTTACGCATTGTTAGAAAACTAGAGGGGTGAACAAATTTTCTAAAGAATTATTTGTTATTTGTTTGTTTATGGAAGTACACTTTGTAATAAGTACATAGTGTAAGGGATGAGAAGACAAAACGATTTGTGCTTATTTAATATCCACTTTACGACATATTCTTGATTCATCGTTTGAAAATTGCACTTTTAAGATGCTTCTTTAATACAATATAGATCACTGGTGTATAATCTTATCCATTCCACGTCATCTACTTGATTCATTTTGAAAGTTGCTCAACTATAATGTTTGTCTAATACGATAAAGAGCACCAGTATACAATCTTATCACTGATAGTAATGATCAGCTTACAAGACCAACAATACACATTTGTTGATAAAGGGTTTATAGACATTTGAATTGTCCAATAGACCAATACCACACTCAAAGCCTGTTCTCATTAGAATTACTAAGTTTTTATTCTAAGAGTGTAGGGTGTATATTTAGCTTCCGTTTGCGCAAGGAACAGGAGACAGGTTATTTTGTGATCCGATGTACATAATTTTACTCTAAGCGTTTTAGTTGAAAGAAACACCTAATTTGACCTTATAAGTAAGGATTAACACAATAATGAAAAGTTGTTGTATTTTGAAAAGTAAAAAACAAGCTTTATTTTTTTTAAGCATATTTATGCTTTAAAGATGGATTAACGTCAAGTTTTAACTTCTTATAAAGATTCTACCAAATTCAAATTTACATTTAAGACAAATTCAATTTTATTTATAACCCAAACACATTTATGAAGAAAACTTCATATGAAGATTCTATAATATAACTTTTGTATGAAATCTTTTTATTGTTTGGATTAGATAGTGACTAGTATTAAACCAAATAAACTTCGTGTAACTTACTCTACATATACATTTTTCACTTTTTATTGTTTTTAAATAGATCCATCAGTGTTATTTACTAACTCAACTCAAACATGATAAACAAGTTGTTTATTATATAACTTACACTTATCAACCATTTACAACCCATGAACACAACCCAAATATATAATTGTTTACTACAATCCACTCCTGTAATTTTAAAGGTTCCTTTCACCAAGAATCTAACTCAAATTTATTTCACACTTTGAAATAACAATGTTACTTTAAAAAATTAAAAACATCAATATAACTCCAAAAGTTTCACAATTTGTTATAATTTTAAATCCAAAAGTTTCATTAGTTGTATCAACTTTATCAAAAATAATAAAACTTTTGGAGGTAAATTGATATTTTTAATTTCTTTAAGAAAAATAATTACTTTAGTTTAGAGATCAAAATTAAAATTAACTCTAACACAAAACTATTCTTTAAATAAAAATCAAATTGTTTAATTCATATGAAGATATACAACACTTTGACATGTGGATAGTCCTCCTGAATCCTCACCAACTTCATGAGAATGGAAGCCAATTCATGTATTCAGCTTTATACTTTTTATCTTCTTAGAACGATAGTAGCATTTTATAAAATACATCATTAATAAGAATATTTTCTTATTATATAAACTCTAAACAATAATAAATGTTTAAGAGAATTTTGATGAAAACAGATCATACCATCAACTTTTTTTGGTGGTGATGATACGTAAGTAGTTAAGCAAACTAATATTTGATAATTTCTATATTGAAAAGTTCTATGTATACAAAATTTTTGATTCAAAAAAGAATGTACTAAGTCTTGATTCAATTTCATGGCATCATGCTCAGCATCATTAGACCATTCTTGAACATCTTTAAAGATTAATCTTGAATCCTTCTTTCCAACCCCTTGATCATAATCCCTTAAAATCACTTTTTAAGTGAAGATGTATTTAAATTTTTTAAAACAACTTAATTATAATTTATTTCTATTAATCATTTATATTAAATATCTGACATTTTGAATACATAGAAGAAATCTTACTAACATGGTGTCCCATTAAGACTAAAGACGTGTTTATTAAAAGAGAGAAAAATAAAATTTGTTACATGCTAAACATTTATAATAAGATGATGTTATGTTTTTTTGAAGTGTTTAGTTTCTAGAATGATTTCTTAGTTTATGCTATTAATCATTTTATACGTTGAGACTAACTTGCATGAAACCTTAAAGATTTCAAGTTCAGCTCTAATACAAACTAAAACTCATACAAGTTATGGGTTATTGGCAGTCATGTGTTAAACTACTAAAAATTCTAACTAAATAAATTGTATTATTTGAATCATTGAGCATGTTTCTAGAAATTATCTATTAAAAAGACTTAATAAACCATTAAGAGATGACTTTAAGTAAATCAAATATATTTTACATCTGACTGATTTATAACTATTTTTTAATTAGAACTATTAAGAGGCTATAAAACAACTCTTTAATTTGATTCTAAACAAACCAAAAGGAAAGAGAGGGGGAGGGGGCGTAGGGGGCGCTCCTAGCCGATCAAGCCACAAAGGAATGCATGTAGTTGATTGGGGTGATTGTTTCGATCAACCGGATTACCTAATTTTCTAGTCAACAAAAACAATCCACTGTAAACATTCTAACTGGGTCTTACAAAAATAGGACAACACAAAACATTTTTTTTAATGTTTCGCTCTTGTTTTTGTGTCTAGAAACTCGAGTGAGATGCTAAAAATTTTGACCGCAAACATCATATAGTATTGAGTATTCACATCTTATTTTTTATCCGTATTCTTATAATTACAATAAAAATCATTATTTTTTTTCTTTTCTTTTATATTTAAATAATATTGTTTTATGCATTTATCTTATCTTATTTCTTTCATTCACTCATAACCACTCACAATCATTTCATATAATACAAACAATTAACTCACAAAAATATAAAGAACGAGATATAAATACTCTTAAGGTTTATCAATGGTTGATTATTAGCAATCTCAAGAACCAAATTTCCGGATTTATTTTCAAATTTATGTATATCCCGACTTTAGATAATCATAACATTTTGATAAGGTTAAGGTTGATTATATTGTTTATTTTTTGTTATTATTATATTATAACTTGTATTTTAGCTGATGCACATCAAATTAGATGCAACCAAACGTATAACCTAAGAAATGAAAAGTAAATAAATTGGAAGACTTGATGGTTGACGTCCAAGGAAAATATTTTTTCTTGTTCTTTTTAACCGTTCTTTTAAACTACGAAAGCCACCTTATACAACTCTACGTAACCATCTTCCTCTTTTTAACATCCAAGGTAAAGTAAAAAATATGAATAAACTTCAAATTTAATGACTTTTAACAATATGTAGAATTTTTATTGATGAATTTTACCATGTGTGAGGTTTGAACTCACAACTTCAACAAAACTCCAACCTTATCACTAGGTATTTACCCCCTACCACTTGAACATTAATTTATTTGCATTTTTAGTTATATTTTCTATTATTGTGTTATAATGAGTGAATGCTACAAACAAATGTAACTAGTAAAATCTCGAGCTTTTCAATTAAATGATAACTATTAAAAAAAACTTTTTTAGTGATACTAAAAGCATTATTTTATACATAACTCTAAAAACCATGTTAACAAAACTTTTAAGAAAAGATTGTGTCGATTGTATAAATTGTTTTCTTTCCTTACAATTACGTTCATCTTTAACTTAATATGAATAGAGAAATTATGTTTTGTAGAAAAAATAGTGAAAAGAAATGTCATTTTCTTTCACTTCTGGATAATGGATAAGAATAACTATATGTAACTAGTGTTAATATAATTATTATTTAATTGGTTTGTGAAATTTCTTGACGGGAGGCTTGTCAGCGAATTAAGAAGTTTTTAAACTGAAGTTAAGATAAATAAGTTGTTAGTGTTTAAAGTGTTGTATTTAATATTAACATGGATTGAAAAATTAGATGGAAACTTGTCTCACACAAATAGATGTATAAACGACTTATAAGTAAGAATACAAGATGTTTGGTAAATTTCTTTAGTTGTGTTTTTACTCAAAATAATACACATGCACGGGAAGGGTGCAAAATTCGATTCTTCTAGCCTTAAATTTTCAAACTTGTTTGTGGATGCCAAAGAGAAACCAAAATGCTCACGCTTGTAAAATCCTCATGCAGAGATGGAATAGGTTCAGAAGACATTTAATGTTTTAAGTTGGATTTGAACTACTAGTAGGTCTAACTTCTAAGATAGCCCATAAGCTATGAGGTTTCTTTGATAGTTGCGAACTTCTAACTAATATACTAATTTGCTATATAATACGGTTAAATGATTAGACTGCTTAATGTCTCTACCTTAATTGAGACGCGTTCGAAAATATACTCATACTCTACACTGAAAACTTTCAATTGTAAGAAACACTCAAACCTAATATCTAACAAGCAAGACATAATTTTTTTGGATGAATTTCAGGCTCGTTGGTCATCTTCGGCAATACAATACCATGAGAGTCTGACACGTACGTGGAATCTGTTTTATTGGTATAGTAATGTACACATAGTCTTGTCTTTATAAAAGTAATATATAGTGGATTTCTTTTCAAACTATGTAATAATTTGTGCAGAGACGTAAATCACAAATACTAGATAAAAAATGAAAAGCAAACGTGGGGAATAGTGCGACTTTATAATGCAAGATGTCTAGAGTTTTCGCTGTCCACTAAATTCGATTATAAACTTCAACCACATATACATCCTTATTTTATATAACATTTTATACAATTGCTCCTAAGGTTTTTTTTTTCTATATCATGGTTTTGTAAGATGATAAAATACTGAATTGAATATTATTAATAGGTTTGGTTACAATATATAGAGAATATACTGCAAACCCTAAAACTTAACTGGGCCCGTGGGCTCATACTAGTAACCCTAATAATATTGTCTAATACTCCCCCGCAGTCGTAGCGTAAGTAACTTGACGCTAGGACTAGGAAACAAAAAAAACATAAAACAATAATAAGATAAATATGCTTCGATTGACTTGACTATCCAAACTATTGCTAACAAACAATATTGTGCTTGATGTTGTCATACATATTTTGGTTGATTATGCAATCCATTATTTGTTTGATACTTCATGTTTTTTTATTCTAGGAATAAAAGGTTGAGACCTGGCGACCGTAGTTATTGGCGATGTCTCGAGGCTAGCAAGCGGCACTCTCTTGGATCCATAGATCAAGAGATGACATAAGTAGATATAAAAAAGAAAGAAAGCAAGACCGGTGACCGTGATCAGGTGGCGGTCTCTTGGATCCGTAGATCTAAAAATAATAGAAATATTTAATTAAACTGTAGTTTAAGATCGGTGGCCGTGGACCGTGGTCCTTGATGCGGCTAAAACTCCGATAAACGGAAAAATAAAAAGAAAAAAAAACATGGTGACCGCTGCAAATTAGAAGCCATAATCCAAAAACAAAACCAAGAGAATGGATATGAGTAATAGGTTTGAATCCTCAACCGATAATGAAGTTTTATTAAACATAAACTAGAAAATAGATAAGAACCGAAACAGAAGATGAAGGTGGGACAGGGCGGCGGCGTTGGCAGCACACTGCCCTGTCTAGGGTTTGAAATCGGTGGTGACGGCTAGAGTTTGTATGTTTTTGTGGTGGTGCACAGAACCTTAAGGCTCTGATACCATGTAAGATGGTAAAAGACTGAATTGAATATTATTAATAGGTTTGGTTACAATATATAAAAAATATACTGAAACCCTAAAATTTAACTGGGCCCGTGAGCTATACTAGTAACCCTAATAATATTGTTTAATAGGTTTTGCCTTTATCGATAATTAATTGCATATCTATATATAAATGGGAGATTAATCCTCATTACGTTTGATTAAATTACGAATATTTCTTATTTAATCGTTTGTTTTCACTCATAACCTTTTGTTTTATGTAGTGTTGCAAAATTATTCTACCTTTTTATTTCATGATTCTTTTAGCTCTAGTTGATTTTTTAAGTTAATTAGTATACAAATAAAACAATTAATTAACAAGACTATGTAATTTTGCATATCACGGGTATCCGTAATCACTAAACCAATACGACAATTTATCATTTAAGTTAATTTACTGTATTCAAAACGTATCTACAACTTTTATCATCAAACTATGGCATTGATATATACAAACCATAAACACAAAGGACCAAAATTACTAATGGAAACTAGTAGAGGGGTCATTTATGTAAAACTTCTAAATTGTTTTACCAACCTTCTCCACAGTCCACACTATAAATAGTGCCCCATTTTGGTACAAAATTCGTCCCACACACAATTTGTGAGTTCTAACCCAAATTACAAGCAAAACAAATGAAGCCAACCGTTGCAACATTTTTGCTTTTGGCACTTGTACTCTTGAGCTCTTCTCTCCTCCATACTACCATGGCTGGTTCAAGTAAGATCCTATGTTCATTTACAACTATGCAATAACAACTTGTACCTTGTTTATCTAAATTATTATTATTTCTATTGTAACAATAATCATTCTATAAAATCACACACATATATATGATAAGAGCTTTTTATTTTCTATTCTTTTACCTGTAATATGTGATTATGTATGTGTGGTATTTTTAGGTTTTTGTGACTCGAAGTGTGCGGTGAGATGCTCAAAGGCAGGGAGACAAGATAGATGTCTTAAGTATTGCGGGATATGCTGTGAAGATTGTCACTGTGTGCCTTCAGGGACGTATGGGAACAAAGATGAGTGTCCTTGTTATCGGGACAAAAAGAACTCTAAAGGAGGCCCTAAATGTCCATGAAGCCCTTGTTCTTTTTAAGATATTATAGTAATTGGTCTGGATATATAAATAAACTGGGAGATTTACTAGTTAATAAGTTGTTAGAAATAATATATTTAGAAGAAAATTTCAAGAATAATTGATTATAGTTCAGTGTTTGTCTATCAACGTCATAAAATTTTGAATATATTTAGCATAAAATATCAACAGTTTTTGTTAATATTTAATCATATCAATGATTCTAAGAATGTAAAATAAATATAGGGTCCTAATATGAAGACGCCCATCTTTATAAATCGACATCCCCACTAAACGTTTCATATAGTCATATACGAAGCGTATAAGTTGACGACACTGGAAGCAAAGAAATTTCAACAGGAGTTTTCAGAGGCTATAGTCCCCGGTAGTCGTATATGACCCTTAAAGGACGTGTATAGCAAAATGCTGACACCGAATACAATGAAAATTTTAAGGGATTGTCAAAAAGGTTATACGTATCATATAGGACTATACAACACGTTTAAGCCTATGCCACCCGTAAAAAATTCTAAGGCTGATAATTTATAACAAGGGAATGTATAGATATCGGTTTCACATATATAACGATATCTTTCAAACTTTTCTCGTAGCACAACGTAACAATACCTTAATTGTCATCATCCAAATGTCACACATTAAATCATCGTGAATCATACAAGTCATTTTTATTTATTTTGTTTTTCTTCTTCGTTTCTTCATCAACATATTATAAAGCTGAACATCAATTTCTTTTCAACAGAGAATTTAAACCAAAAGTATTAAATTAAACAAAAATCATAACATATTTCCAACACAAATTAAACTACACATATGAAAAGGTAAAGGACCCGTGCAATTATATGTTTATTTTTCTCCTTTTAAATTACATAAAATAACCTAAGATTTCTTTATAACAAAAAGTTACCTTTTTAATTTTAAGCAAACTTTTATAAAACAATGAGTATATTTTCTCTCTAAACAGTGTATAGAAAATAGCCGGTTACATTAGCTTTTTTCTTTTTCTTATTATTTGATTTTAAAATACGTGTAGACATTTAATTTTTTAATAAATTTTATATATAATGTTTCAGAAATATTTATATGTACCATTTGTGGCGTGCTTTATTTTATATGCACTTTGATATAACTTTGTACATATAATGTTTATAGAATTTTGAATATAGAGTTATGACATGTTTTGATTTTCTTAGGTCTAGACATAGATATAATTTAAAACTGACTCATGTCAATATTTGATTTTCTTTTATAATTTTAGGTATATAATATTCAGAAAATCTCATTATAACATTCTTAATTACTCTTACGTTTCATTGTGGATTTTATTAAAAACCAAACTATGTTAACTCTCATAAATATTAATAGACACCTAACACATCAAGCAGGTCCTTACAAATATACCATTGTGATTTACTTAATTTTATTTATGCTTTAATATAAATTTTACTTAAATTTAAAGGTGGTCAATATGGGTTTTTTATAACGTTACAACATTAGAATTTTTTCTTATGTTTCGACAAGAATTTTATTTAAAACCTAGTCATGTCAAAATTCATTTTTCCTTTATAACTCTAGGTGTATAATATTATATAAGATTCTAAAAATATATAGTTGTAACATTTTTTATTTTTTATTACGTCTCGTAAAAAGTTTATTAAAACCCGAGCTGTTCATTCTCGCCGCATCAAATTGGGCATTTTTTTTGTTTAATGATATGTTCCTAAACTTTGATAACATACCTTACAACTCCATATATTATTTTGTTTAACAAACGTGCTAGCTTTTTGGACATAAATTTATAATAGGATCTTCTAAAACTATACATATTAAATAAACTTGTTAAGCATCATGATAAAACTATTAAAAAGCAACCAAACTTTAGTGACATATTCAAAAGAACTATAAATTTATTATTTCTTTCATTCACATTTAAAGTTGAACAAATGTGTTAGCTTTTTGGACATAAATTATAACAGGATCTTCTAAAACTATATATAAGCAGATACATGTTTTTTTCTATAATAATTTGGAATAACAATAACGTCTAAAAAAAGAAAACAAATAAACTTGTTAAGCTTTTGTGACAATACATTAAAAAACAAACTTTAGTGACATATTAAAAGAACTATAATTTTACTTACTTCTTTCATTCACATTTAAACTAAGGTATATATAATTTTAGGTCGTGCCATGCCAAATATTATTTTCTTTTGCAAAATTATGATTTTTCAAAGTTTTTCTACTAAAGTTTTATACCTTTAGTGTTTATATATTTATTTATTTTTAATTTTCATCCTTATATCATATACGAGTTATGCTTTAGTTCCGTTTTATTTTTTAATAATTTTTGTCTTCCTGTAATATTTTTCTTTCATTAGTTAAAAAAACAAATGATGCAGTTATCTTTATTTTTATTTTGTTAATGTTTCGATATAAAATTTTCAAAATGAAATTGTATTCAAAATCGAGTGTTTTTGTATCGTACAATATAGAGAACGTAGTTACTATTGTGCTACTACGATCAATCCAACCGATTTTGATATTTGCTTTTGTGGTTTTTGACAAGTCGAACTGACAATGAACAAAATCACGTTGAAACATAGGGAAGTGAAAAAAGTCCCGCGCGTATAGAATAGTAGATAACACTAGTTCTAGTTATTAGTTTTTTCTCAAATCTGGTAATTCAACTTTTATTTTCACATATAAATGATAATAATAATAATTTCTTTTATGATTTCTACATTAATTACCAAAACTTGCTTAGAAAGTTGTATCAATTACCCGAACGGTTATATAAAAAAATAGAATCTTAACGTTAATTTGTACCGCGTGCGTATCTTCGTGTTATGATTGTAAAATCTTAAGACTCCGGGATATTCGTTACACAAATTAATGAAAAATTATAAACTATAAATACACACCCCGACCCTCGTAAATTCCAACATTCCCCCCAAATCTCCTCTCAATCTCTCATCTCTTTACACACAAACACACACAAACACACACAAACACACACAAACACACACAAACACACACAAACACACACACACACACACACACACACTAGAAGTGAAGTTACAGACGTCCATCACTTGTTCCTCTTTTATACGTGTAATCAATCGATTGTTACGCAACAACACTGACATTGCCGCCTTATGTGACTTCATTGATGAAATTTCATTCGTATTTAACAGCGATTCACTGTCTGAATGTTGTTTTTTTTGTTTAATTACAGGAGAGGAGAAGCTGTTGAAGGAGCCTATGAAGTTGCCATGGGACGATCGATTATTATGGCGCCCTCTGCGACTCTATACGTGAGTTATGAAGTTTTAACAAAAAAATTCATTCGGTTTAAACTAGATTAATGTAATGTATGTCTCACACTGGTTTGTTTGTTGATTTTTGCGAGAGACTTGATTGAGAAGACGTTGGTTGATTCGAATGCGTCTGTTTGGTTTAAAAGCTTGATGTTTCAATTCATTCACGGTGCTGGTCGTTCTACGATGGATATTAAGCGTAATCTGTTGTCAAAAACAGTTGTCTCAGAGTTTATTGTATAGTTTTGTAGACATTTAACTCACCATTTAAGTAATAACTTGTTGTACATGCCTATTTTTCACAGGAAACATGAAGATGGTGGTTTGCAAAAGGATCCATTTAAGGAAGAATAGTCAAAGGGTGAGGTATGACTTTATTAGTTTTTAATATTAGTCAAATGTTGACCGATTATCTTTTGAGCATGGAAACAGGTCAATTTGGGGTGCAATATAGGCATATGGGTAAAAAGTAAACGAGTCACCCAAAACATACGTTAGTTTTACAACCTCATAATTGCATCATTATTTCAGTAACTTTTTGGTCATACATAATGTATATTTTTTGTTGGGCGTAGGATCTGATAAGTGCAAGGCTAAATCTAGAGGAGTCGTACTTATACCATCATGAAATGTATGGATCATCAATTTAGGTACTAAGATTGTGTAATTGCTTAAGAAAGATAAACACCATTTGTATATTGAGGACCAAGGATGTGCAACAACCACTCAAGCTCCAACTAATGAAATTCTGATTATTCTTTCTCTATGATAATTAGTTGTCCTTTATGTATTAAATATCAAACATACATATGCATATTATATGTTTTTTGGTACATTTATTGGTGTCTAATGCTTTGGTCTAGTCTCATGATCACCATTATCTCGTTTGTTTCACCATTTTCTTATGTAACAATATTGGTTTTCCTTTCCCTGTCCAGAAGAGAGTTTTAGGTCCAAGAAAAGCTTTATCAGTTTCTGCTGTGGAATCAAGAAACATATCTGATGGTGAGCAGTTACCTTCTGAAGTTGCTAAAGCTGATGTTACAAGAGACCAACCAAGATAAACAAACTATACTTGGGGTGAGTTTTTTTTTTCTGCTGTGTTTTTTCGCCTTTTGGATGAGAATAAAAGTAGTGCTTCTTAGTTTAATCTTTTTTATAAATTTGACGTGTTGATTGACATCTTATGAATTGATTAACATTGACAATGGGTCGTTGAAGGCAATACATTGGGAGACTATGGTACGTTATTTTTTACCATTTTTACAATTTTAGATCATTTACATGCATTTTTGTTGAATTTTTATATCGTGTAGATAGTGAACAAAGGTCACCTTCTTAAAAAATAAACATTCAGAGCTGTTTTCTGCATTAAACAGTTCAACCTGACACCGAACATTATTGACCGGAACCTCTCTTTAGGTTTTTTACATTAGTCTTTGTGTCCCGATCAACATATTTTGGATAAAATCTGTTGGTTTTTATCTTGTGATTTGTTCTTTTACGTTATTCTTATTTTTTTTTATGTGAAATGCAATTGACTTTTAGAACAACTTGGATGAGCTTTTCATGCTTCAAAACTTTCTTGATGTTGGAAAGGTTTGCTTTACAGTTTTACTGCAACTTTTGGCTATATCTATTTGTAATATTACATAATGAGATGCGGATATCTGTAAAACATCTTTTATTTGACAAAAAATGTTTCAGTTTGCAAGTTTGGGGCAGTTTTAGGAAGAGTTCAAGGATAAGTAGAGCAGGAGAAATGTTCTTGCACACTTTAAGAAGTGATCTTGAGTAGTCTTCTAAAGTACAAATAGGAAATTTTAGTTGCACTTGCTTTATTCACTTTGTCTTATTTTCTGGTAAAAGTTGTCCTTACTATATGGCCAATAGTTTTTCTTTTGCTCATGTTATTTGTATTACTTATTCTGGTAAGAATCATAATTTATTTCTTTCTTTCTTTTCCTATAATCCTATGCTTGTTTTCACTTATTCTCACCCTTTTCAGGACATGTCTTCAGCTTCTTTTCATATCATTGTTTCTCTTATTGTTATTGAAGATTGCAGTCAGGCACTTGAACTGTTTGTTTGTCGTTTTCTAAGTCGTAGTATTTTGGATCTAGATTGTGTTAAAAGTGAGCTCAAAGAATCATATCATGCTTTTATATTTGAAGTCTTCTGTTGAGCTCCACAAATGCTTATTGCTGATGTACCAAACTTAACCTAGGAATTCTTAGCCTGCCTTTCTCTTTTTTCTTTCATTGCAAATTCAAATATTTCTCTGTGAAATTCTTATTTGGTTTTTTACCTTTCTGTAATTTACAGAGTGACCAGGTTGATGTTTTGGATAATAGCTATCAAGTTTATTGAAGAACTTTTTTCAATTCATGGATGTCATGTTGCGAGTACCACCATCTCTTCACAGAGTTTATATATCTGATAAATTTGCTGCACTTAGTCTTAATGCTTTATTATGTGCTAAATATTTTTACTTAATGATCAATCAATCAGGATAGGAATCCACTGCAGTTCTGCATCATGTCCAGGTATAAAATGAACATCAGAACATGTAACATATCTTTCACCACCATGGGGGGTCCATCGTATAGAATGCCATAATTCTACCTTGCGAACACCACTGCCCAGCAACCCAGAGAAGGAAGGAGACTGGAATATTGAGCTGCTAAAGGTACGGCTTCAACTTTCTATTTAAATGTGTATAACACCCTGAGTTTATTCTTTTGATTGCACACTATTGCTTCTAGGATTTTTGAGTTAGCAAATTTGATTGTTTTATGCTCTTCTGTAATTTGTTAGACACCTATTGGGGGATTACGAAAGGTTTCCCATTTTTTCTAAGTATATTTTCATGTTTTTGTTCTTGTGTGATTGTTTGGTTTGGGTTACTGCCCAGAAAACAGAGATATTTTGATGTCAATTTCAAATCTCTTTATATTGTTAATGTAAAGATTTATTACATCACCATGTTTTAAGTGATGACAATAAATGAAATATCCTCTTGTATTTGGATTTGTAACTCGTATTATCTTCAACTTCTGTAAGTCGTTAGAAATGGTGAAATAATAGAATATTATGATACATCTAGCTATGACATCCTCTGGCCATGTACAATGAAGTTAGGACTTAGGAAGGTATGATTGATAGAGAAAAACATATTATCTCCAAACAAGATTTATATTATATTTAATGATACCATTCACTCTACTAGAAAACAAGTGGAGGTTGGCTATATGCTCTACTTTATTAACTAAAATGTCCATGTTAGCACGTCTGCTTGATTTTAAATTCACATTCTTTCAAGACAAATGCTATTTGGGGATGGAGAGTATTAAATCATAAAATGCATACTACTATGGATAAATCTTATTTGTTTTCATGTGTTTGCCTTGGTGTTGTCTAGTTTTTCTTAATATCTTAATTTTTTTACCCACTACCTTTTGTTATCTGCTCATGGTTGGAGGGCTGATGAATGAAGATGATTAGATCATTAAGGCAATAAGAGGATTGATCTTGCAGGTCCATTGCGTGGTGGTTTATTTAGAATGGTGAGTTATTGTATTAGTAGGCATTTAGTATTATTTTCTTAAAAACTTATCACTAATACCATAATTCCGTGTCTAAAATTTGCAGTGTGCAGACAATGGGAAGGATGCTAACATGAAAGTAAAGCTAAAACGATTATTATATGACGTGAAGGCTGGTGTTTCTCAGGTGTGATTCTTTTGCCTATCTTTTTCTTAGTTTTACAATTATATGAGACGCGGGTGGTTTTAAACATCTTTTTCTTAGATATGGTTGATGACATCTACAGATGTTGATGACTGCAATCTTTTTCTTTGGTTTATTTGACATACTACTTTGTCACATTTAAGCAAACTAAACTCTCTTTTAGGACGTGAAGGTAAATATATTGTTTTTAATAATCTTTTTATAAATTGTTGATGATATGGGATATAGTAGATTACTATTTGCATTTTTTTTGCTTTATTTATAGCTATTCACTTTTTGATATTGGGTTTGACGTCGATCCATGTACTGATTGCCAAGTATTCGGTTTTTTGTTGGTTTTTTTTGTGAGGTTTGATCAAGAAGACGGTTGCTGATTTGGAAGCACATGCACAATAAAGAGCTCATTGCCCTAATTGCTTACTTAAAAGCCTGATGGTAGAATTTTTTCATAGTTTGGTTTTATTACTTATTATTCTTTGATGAAGTGTCTGCCTGAATTGTAAAATTGTTAGAAGGTTGTCTTAAGAGTCCATTCTTTAGTATCTAGACATGTAATTCATAGTTGAATTAGTAATTTCTTGATACTTGTGTCTATCTATTCAGTATGACAGAAACACTGGCGGCTAGCATGATCGTATGACGAACGAGTTCATTGAAAAGGCTGGAAACTAGTCTCTTTGGGTTATAAAACAGTCAAAAGGTAAGGTATGACCAAGTATCTTCCTGTTTATTTTATAGTTGATATGCTATATGTGTATGCCATTTAATAAGGTAGTCATATCAGCAACTTTTATTATGGCATGTCACCTTAATATAAGAGTTGTAGTTCTACCTTCTAGGCTTGGAGCACTACTATCCGATGGCTATATGAGATCTGGTGAGTAATATGTGAT
Organism: Flaveria bidentis; assembly: GCA_018326385.1. Lineage (NCBI taxonomy): Eukaryota > Viridiplantae > Streptophyta > Magnoliopsida > Asterales > Asteraceae > Flaveria > Flaveria bidentis. The sequence goes on from BJCM01063842.1 coordinate 38,432, forward strand.
CTATCATTACCTTTATTTTAAACATTTGATTAGTATTTATCTAATGTTATTAGTTACTAACTAGGTTCTACTCCATGAGGTGGTTTTCTTATTGGAAAAACACTTGCAATACTTACAACAACAACCTCAGGACATCAATGATTGCTCACCACTGCCGCGTGGGACATCAATGGTGTTTTATTGGGTTTGAACATTTTTATAGGATTGTGAATGGTGGCAGGTAATTATAACTAAAATTTTGTTTTTTTTTTTTGAATTTCTTCTAAAATATCATTCTGGAATTTCTCTTAAAAATATAATTCGGGTTTAAATCTCGATTTGTCTAATGTATGTTGAGTATTGGTTTATAGATGATTTCTTTTGAGTTTTTTTTTCTTTCCTAATTGCTAGTTCTTGTAGTGTTTTGAGGACATTTATCTCTGCTTTCATACCATCCTATGAGATCATCCTTCCTTTCTGTGCATTTTTCTTTCATACCATCCTATGAGATCAGTCTTCCTTTCCGTTCATTTTTCTGGTTAACTAACAAATCAAAGATTTTTTCCTTGTGTATATTGATTATTCACAATGATTTCTTTGTTGCAGGTAAAGGATAACAATCTCAAATTGATATTGAATATCCTTAGAGAAATCTACCAAGGAGAGGTTTGGCCATTATTTTTTCTTTTATAATTTTAATTACTGGCCAACTACATCTGTTCTTTTGTAAGTTTATTTAACTTAGGTGAGTTTAATGATACATGAGTCACTTTGTGTTTAGTTCTCAGACAAAGTTGGATACAAAGATGGTCCTATTTTGTGGCTGCTTTTTTAACTTGGATGGTGAATTCCTCTTCAGGACTGTGGAACTTATTAGATTATCAGCTCTCTTTATAAAAGCGTGCCTATACGTGTGAGCACCCAAATTAGTCTGCATTAAAGTTTTTGTTTTACAAAAAAAATATCTAGAATAAGATCATGTTCACATACGTGTTATGTCATTTGAACCTGTAAAGTTTTTTTGATAAATATGTTGCGTCGTCTACTTTGTTGAGCTAAAAGGCAACATGGCGATTGAGAATAATTCGAGAATCTTTCAGAGTTGATTGCCACTTTTTGTTCCCAGATTTGAACCTTCAAGACACCAAGAAATCAAATTCACGGGGCCATGTGTGTAAGTTCGTTGATGATAGCACTAGCCTTATGTGGTGGGAGGTAAATATATAATATATTTTTACACCTTTTAGTCATTGTGTATATTTAAAATTTTACTTTACGATGTTGATGTATGTCTATTATGAAGTTACTTGATCTCTCATTACTTTGATTATGCATGTGCCACTTTGTGTTTTTAGTTCTAGGTTTCATAGATTGTCCAATTCAGTGTGTGCTTTATTACTTAAAAGGTGAAATCCACTTCAAGACCACACTTATGCTAGAAAGTTGTTAACTGTTCATTCTTGACAGACTTTAAAAGGGAGTCGTTTTTATTTATGCTTTTTTTTAATTATAATACATCTTATCATGAGTGTTTAGTTTACAAATGCTTGATTTTACATTGTGTGCAGGTCATCCTTGGAGTCTAGACCTAAAATACTTGAAGTTGTTGGCTTTCATCCTTAGACAGACTTCAAAAGGGAGTGCTTATTGTTTGTTTTTGCTTTCTAATTAGAATGCATCTTTTTATTACTAATGTTTCATTTTAATATGTTTGCACGTTTATCATTGGAGTCTAGACCCACAACACTTGAAAGATGTTCATTTTCATCCTGTACAGTCTTTAAAAGGTAAACTTTTATGTTTGTTTTTTTTAATTTTAAATGGAATCCTTTTTCCTTAAACACATGATCTGGGACTTGTAAAACTCAAAGTTCACTCCTTCCCCAACATTGCCCCAAAATCTCCCTCTCTCCTCTTCCTTTTCAAATTGGGTTAGTTTGGTCTTCCTTAGACAAACAAACGCACACTAGAAGTTATAGAATTTGATTTGATCCTATAGCTCATATGACCTGAAAAGTTAAAACGGGTCGCGCAGTAGAAAACATACTAAATTAAGTGGTTTAGTGATAAGGTTATACAACATGATTGCTTTGTTTTAAAGTTCTTCCTGGTTATAAAATTTGTCGCAAGCTCTTATAAGTAGTGTTTTTGTATATTTGCACACGAGAAAACACTGACTTTCATTATATGTATACTAGAGTCCCTAACAAATGGATCTGAGAAAGCATCACTGACGCGTCAACTACAATTATCATGCTTTCTCCAACCAGAGAATTAGCAAACCAGGTACATGTTTAACTTCATATGTTCTCTTCTAAGTGATCTATCACATATTTCTGGTTCTTTCTCTCTTGAAAATCAGCTACCTGTTTGGACAGAACATGAGTGGCCTACAACAGCATACTAATCTGGTGACTCTGATCTGGAGGTTCCTATCGCTCTCATGAGGCAAAAATTATAAACTTTGTATCCTCAGTTTCATCCTAGTTTTTTCTTGGGTCAAAATTTAGTTCCTGAGATATATACTTTTTAAGTTTGCTTAGGTCACATGATTACGTGACTCTGGTTAGAGTTCCTGTTGCCATTCACCCAAACAGTGGAACTTTCGTGCATCCCTCTTTTTTATGTGGATCTGGGAACTATGATTTTTCCTTAGAACTTGCTCAACGCTGCAATGCTGTTCGATGGAGTTCAGTGATCTTAAAGCTTTTTTTTTGGTGTTGTTTTGAATCACGTGATTTTATTAGTCTAACTATATTTTGCATTTAACTTCCTCTTTATTTGCTAAACCTCCCATCCTTGTAGGACCCACAAAGAGTTGAAGCTAAATGTTCTTTGTTGTGTCTAGAAACCTTGAAGAGTTGAAGGTAATTGACCCTAATTAAAAAGTTCCGCAGTAATTGTTCTTTGCCAAATATTACTTGATTACTTGTCTACCTCTTGATTTTTCTGTATAATACTTTTGTAATTGCTTTAGTAAGAAAAAAAGCACACACATTGTACATATTAAATATTAAATACCAACTTAAATTAGGTTTAGCTCATTATCTTGTAGTGTCACTGATATTATTGTTTCGAATCCTGCTTTAGTTTGTAAATATTTGTTGGCATGTTTATTTTATTTATTGTTACATTAGGGTTATGGCCTTTTCCTCCAATTTTCTTAATCTGTTTATATAATTCCTTGAGTAACTAAATCTGATTTTCTTAGGGTTTACTATATAGTTCATACTAGTGTATTTTAGATATTCTAGTAATTGATTTGTTGAAAGCCTGAGAATCTTTAGTTGTTGTTTATTAGGCATGTTAAGATCTTTTCCTCCAAAAACCGTGAACCGGATCGGATGCATTTCAAAGAGGCGGGCATACTTCGGTTTAGGTGGTTAGGTCAATTTATGTACACCCCTCGTTGCATTATGGAAAGACGTCCATTGACTAGTGCACATAGATGCTTCATGAAATACTTGAGTTTGCAAAGGTACCGTGTACTTGACTTTCTACTTCATGGCATACAATTGCCCTTAGGGTTATGGTCTTTTCATCCGTTTTTTCACAATATCATTACATATAAAAAATCTAATCATTTAAATTATGGAAAGCGTTTAAAGAGAAGACGACAACAGTGATATTGGCATACTACTTTTGGAATATTGAGCTCACAAGGTAGAATTGTTTTTTCCATTCTTTCCATGCTCAATATGTGTGCACTGTCATTGATTTGAGATTTTTTCTTGATTTCTGATTTTGTTCGTTAAACTTTCTATTTTTTCAATCATAAAAGTCATTAAACTTTCTCAAAGTGCAAAATGTGAGCTTGAGTTAATGAAAGTTTATCAAAGGTAGTTTCTACTGTTTTGCTTTACGATAAGTTATTTTTTCCCTCATTGCATGAGAACCTTTTAACATGACTTTTTTCATGGATATTTGCTAATACAAAGGTATCATGTGATCTCAAATTCTCATGGTGCTGCTGCTTTACAAATGTCTATTGTTTCCTATATTTATATGACAATTCCTTTTTCCTTTCATATTTTCTAACACATGTAGTAGGCGAAGGTGAAACATGAAAGCAGTGTAAAGCTCATTTGGAGAGGCATCATACAACAACTGATGTATGTCTTTTATTTCTTTTAATTAATTCTCATAACCTTGTTTGGTTTTCCTTTGTTAGAGCTAACTCTTAGATATGCTCTTATCCAAATGTTGTGTCGGGGATCTCATTTGGCAGAAAGACGAGCACACAGGTGTATAATTTCCAAACTACTGAACTGATATATGAAACTCTATAGCATTTGTTTAGTTATTTATTTCATTTTTCTAATTTTCTTTTGTATGATTCTTTTGGTGCATTTTCTTACATTCAACATTACAATAGTTGTGTTTTCAAATAGCATATTATTTATATTAGATTTGTCAATGTGTAATTGTTAATATCATATTTTTTATTTTCAGGTTCTTGGGTATAAGTGTGGCTAGTTTTGTTAATTGAAGTTATTACTCGAGATAGATGCAAAAAAAGGATTATGGAAAGCCACTCTTTGCGTCCATTAATCGGACATACTGCAATGCAACCACATGGTGCAACCATCCAACAAAAATACTTCTTTGAATAGAGTTTTGATCTTGTAAAGGTTTGTCGCTACGACCCTTGGGTTTTCTTTATTAATTTTGAACCAACTCAAGTGCTAAACTACCTGTCCTTTAGTTGTCATTTAGGTTTGGTCGGTTTAAACAGAATTACAAGCCGAAGTGCTAACTGTGGTTTTGGGAAAGGACAAGCACGATATAAACCGTTTTTTGTTCCAAAATCATTAAAGTTTTATTAAATTTTATAAAATGAAGATTATAAACACAATACATATTCATATTTCAAAAATGAAAAAAAGGTTGAAGATGGGTTCTATTTACATGATTGGGTCCAAGTTCCAACTAGTTTCTATATTACCATTAGATACAAGAAGTAATGTCTTCCATTATGGAGAGTTCTAGAGAGAAGATGATTACATTGACACTGTTTCTTGGAATATTACGCTTGTAAAGGTATGATCAATTTCCCTATTTGATTTTCCTAGCTCAATATGTGTGTGGTGTCACTGCTTTAAGATGATCTCTTGATACTTGCTTTAGTTCATTTTGGGATTATCTCTTGATACTTGCTTTAGCTAATCATTATTTATTGACATGTTTATATTGTTTCATTTTA